>PVKP010018615.1:0-43990 GCA_004027715.1 Plecturocebus donacophilus | reverse complement strand
TCCCCAGCAATTGCATAGCATTTCACAGGTTTAAATAAAATATTGGTTGTCTGCTTATTTGTTATTTTCATCCCCTATTCCTTCCTGTCTCCATTGTTAAACACAATTATTGGCATAAAAGAGGTTTTTAATACCCATTTTTAGACTGTATTCTAGCCTGGGCAATAAAACAAGAATCCCATTCTGTCTCCCTCTTTCTCTTCCTCTTTGTTTCTCTCTTTCATTCTTTTTTTCCTTTCTTTTGCTGTTTCTTTCTCCTTTTCTCTCTTTTTCTAAAATCTCTTCCTCTCTTTCTCTTTCATTCTTTTTTCTTTCTTTTGCTGTTTCTTTCTTTCTCCTTTTCTCTTTTTCTAAAATCTCTTCCTCTTTCTTTCTCTCTTTCATTCTTTTTATTCTAAAAAAAATGAAAAAAAAAAGAAAATAATGAAAATATAAAATGCATTATGCACAACGAAGAATGTTTCTATGAAAAACTGAATTTGTAAAATGTCAGCCTAAATACCTTTTCCCAATGTATTCAGTAGATATGAAACCAGAAGCATCAATTATTAGTTTGTATCCACTTTATACTATGAACATTATGAAGTTATAGGAAACATAGTAACACAGAAAAATACAAATAAAAAATTTGGGTTAAGTAATTAATTGAAATCAAGGGTGTATTAAGAGTAGATGAAAAAATGTATTCACTATTTTGCTAATATTTGTTCAAGTATTCTAAAGCGATATTAGGCCACAAGTAAGTAATTAAGGATTTTGCTTCTGGCCATGACAGAGTACCTTGCAGCAGACTAACCATTCTACCAAAAGCAACTATTTAAAAGCTGGGTTAAACATATGAAACAACAGTTTGAAGTCCCTAGAGAGCATCAACACAAGCAAAGTTGATGGGGCTATGGTTCTTAGAAGAAGGAAAACAGGGAATAGGGAATGAGTCCATGCTCACTTGATTTTTCCCTAAGGGTATTTTCCACATCACTACATAGTGGACAAGGGGGACAGAACCCAAGCAGAAAGACAAGAGTTTAGAATATGGGGCTGCTAAACAAGCAAGGCCAAAATCCCCAAAAGGAAGGAGCCACAGAGGAGTCAAAGACTGTGAACAAATTTCTTTCAAATTGTCCTATGGCTGCTATGGACAAGGCAAGACTCCAAAAAATCTATCAGGAGAGAGCAAATAAAGAGCTGAAACAGTGATTTCAGCAGCTGTGTCACACTGGGCAGTCCCACAGCAGCAAATTGGAAGAGCATTAGCACACACACCATTGAAATATGGCCAGAGGGCTGTATTTTAGGAGTAAGGACTTCACTCTAGGTATGAGGTAAAATTTAAATAGTTCAACCCTAAAGAAGCATAAAACCAATACCAACAGGGTCATGATAATCGGCTGGTATGCTATCTGCCAGCTAGAAGAAAACAGTCTCTGGAGGGAAATAACCTCAGCCAGAATCCTTGTGATTTTCCCTTCATAATGCCCAGCACCCAATAACAAAGTTTTCTAAAAAAGCAAGATAAGCCAGGTGTAATTGTTTGTGCCTGTAATGTAGCAGCTACTTGGGAGGCTGAGGCAGAAGGATCACTTGAGGCCAGGAGTTTGAAACCACCCTCGACAACATAGTGAGACCCTTATCTCTTGAGGGAAAAAAGGATAAAAGAGCAAGATGAAATGACCAAATACTAAGAAAGGGGAGTAAAAAGGGCTATGAGAGAATCAAGACAACAGAAACAAAAGAAAATAACAGCAACTTTAAAGTATGAAATTGTTTAAGATGAAGCTACTTTAAAAATACTTATTAATGACAAAGGGAAAATATTAACCTTACAGAGGAGAAAACTGACACTATCACCTTACCAAAGAGATCAAAATTGAACTAATCATAAAGCTTATCAACATCATGTGCATCTATTCTTAGAAGACTGTATAATCTAGAAACAGAATGTAACAGAACAGGAGGCAATATCAGACAAATCCAACTAAGTGATATTCCAAAAATAGTAACTGACCAGCAACTTCATAAGTGTCAAAGGTCATGAAAGTCAAAAACAGACCAAGGAACTGCCCAGATTAAAGATAAGGAGATTTGATAACTAAATGTAATATGTTATCTTGGACTGGATCTTAGACTAGAAAAACATTAGTGATGACACCAACTGTGCAACCAGAATAAGGACTGCAGATGAATTAATGGTATTGTATCAATGTTAATTTAATTTCCTGATTTTGAAAATCATACCATATAGCTATGAAGGATATTAGTATCTGGGGATATTAAATGAAAGATATAAAATTCTTTGTACTATCTTGCAACTTCTTTATGCCTAAAACTGTTTCAAAATGTTTAAACTAAGATTAACATGTTAAAAAAATTAAAAGGAAAAGAGGAAAAAGACTGGAAGATGAAAAATTTCAAGAAATACCTTAAGCACAGAATATCAAAATATAGTATCTGAAGTAGAAAATATTCAAAATAAAAAAAATAAAAATAAATTTTTAAAAAAGAAAATATTCAAAATAAAGCAGAGAAAAAAAAAATGAATCAGAGCATAAGAAACACATGAGATACAGTCACAAGTTCTAACATGTACTTGGAGTTCCAAAAATAACAGAATGAGGAAAAGTAGTAGTATTTGAAGAGATATGGCCAAGAATTTTCCTAACCTGATGAAAGAACTCAACCCATAGATTTAGGAAGCTTAGCAGGCCCCACAGGGTAAAAACAAAAATGACTCCCCAAACCACACTTACGCATTTCTTAGTCAAAGTACTGCAAATAAAGCCTAAGAAAAATACTAAAAAAAAAGTGTGAGAGAAAGATACATACTTTCAAAGGAGAAACAATGAAACTAACAACTGATTTTCAAAGGAAACTATGGTAGCTGAGACAACGGAGTATCATTTTTATTTGTTTCCTCCCCTCAGCCCCACTGGTCCTCTCCAGTTCTGTGGAATGTCATCTCTAAAAATGCTGAAAACAGCTGCCAAACTAGAATTCTATACTCAATAAAAACATAGTTCAAAACTGAAGGCAACATCAAGACATTTTTGGACAATGGAAAATTCTGAAAGAATCTGTCACCCCAGCAGACCTATGCAAAAAAATAAAAATAAAATAAAGACCTTGAGACTGATAAAAAATAATCTCAAATGGAAGCAAAAAAACTGCAGGAGGCCAGGTGCGGTGGCTCATGCCTGTAATCCTAGCACTTTGGGAGACAGAGGTGGGTGGATCACAAGGTCGGGAGTTCGAGACCAGCCTGGCCAACATGGTGAAACCCTGTCTCTTAAAAAAAAAAAAAACACTGCAGGAAAGGGCAAAAATGTATAAATATTGATTGTCTAAGGCAAAATAATAATAACGATAAATGGGCAAAAGACTTAATAGATTCTTCACAAGAGAAGGTTATCTAGATGATCAATAAGCCTAAGAAAAGTTAGGCCAGGCACGGTGGCTCACGCCCGTAATCCCAGCACTTTCAGAGCCTGAGGCAGGCAGATGGCTGGTTCCAGGGGTTCGAGACCAGCCTGGCCAACATCGTAAAACGTCATCTTTACAAGCAATACAAAAATTAGCCTGCCGTGTTGCCACGTGCCTGTAGTCCCAGCTACTCGGGAGGCTGAGGCAGGAGACTCACCTGAATCTGGGAGGTGGAGGCTGCAGTAAGCCGAGATCATGCCACTGCACTCCAGCCTGGGTGACAGAGTAAGATTCTGTCTTTTTTTTTTTTTTTTTTTTAAAAGATGGGGTTTCACCATGATGGGCAGGCTGGTCTTGAACTCCTGACCTCAGGTGATCCACCCACCTCGGCCTCCCAAAGTGCTAGGATTACAGGAGTGAGCCACCATGCCCGGCCAGATTCTGTCTTAAAACAATAAATAAAAATAAAGGTCAATATCATCATTAATCAGAGGAATGCAAATTTTAACCACAATAAATCACTATGCACCCACCAGAAAAGCTAAAATAAAAAACATTAAGCCAATTGTTATGGTTAATACTCTTAACTTGATTGGACTGAAGGATACAAAGTATTGATCCTGGTATGTCTTTGCAAGTGTTTCCGAGGGAGATTAACATTTGAGTCAGTGGGCTGGGAAGGGCAGACCCAACCTTAGTTGGGTAGGCACCGTCTAATCAGCTGCCAGTGAATATAAAGTAGGGAGAAAAAAAATTGAAAAGGAGAGACTGGCCTAGTCTCCCAGCCTATATCTTTCTCCTGTGTTGGATACTTCCTACACTGGAACATATGACACCAAGTTCTCCAGTTTTGGAGCTCGGACTGGCTCTCCTTGCTCCTCAGCATACAGAAAGCCTATTGTGGGACCTCGTGATCATGTAAGTTAATATTTAATAAACCTCCCTTTACATATATCTATCCTATTAGTCCTGTCCCTCTAGGGAACCCTGACTATTACACCAATGTTGGTAAACATATGGTAGAAAGAAACTCTCATATGTTAGTAGTGGGAAGATACAACAGTCACCACTTTCTCCTTGGCAATTTTTTAATAAAGTTAAGGACAAGACAATCCTAAAACCCAGCAATGTCATTCCTAGATATATATCCAAAAGGAAAAGCACATGTACCTCTAAAAGGGCTTGAACAATAATGTTCAAAACAGCTTTGTATTCCAAACAGCCAACAACTGGAAATAATCCTAATGTCCACCAATAGGAGAATGGGTAAACAAAATGTGGCACCATCATATAACAGAATATGCAGCAATAAAAACAAATGAACTACAGCTGGGTGTGGTGGCTCATGCCTGTAATCCTAGCACTTTGGGAGGCCAAGGTGGGTAAACTGCTTGAGCCCAGCAGTTCCAGCCTGGACAACATGGCAAAACCCCATCTCTACAAAAAATACAAAAATTAGCTGGGTATGGTAGTGGATGCATATAGTCCCAGCTACTTGGGAGGCTGAGGTAGAAGGATCACCTGGATTACATGAGCCCAGGAGGTCGAGGTGCAGTGAGCTATGATCTTGCCACTGCACTCCAGCCTGAGTAACAGAGTGAGACTGTCTCAAAAACAAAACAAAAACATATGAACTACTGATACACATGGAAAAGAGCACATACTATGTGATTTCATTTATGTGAAATTCCAGAATACACAAAAGTGATTTATAGTGATAGGAAAATTTCTGGGGTGATGGAAATACATCTTGAGTGGTGTAAGGCATAAATATGTAAAAATTCATCAAGTTGTACATTTTACCATACACATTTAAAATTAACTTAATAAAAAGACTAGCTGGGGTGATTAAATAAATGAAAGGGCCAAAGCAATTTTTGTCAACAGGCAGACTAAACAAACTGGCTAGATAACTAAACTTTCCACTTTTCATCTACTGTGCCAGATGTGCCTAGACCAGTGATTTAGTTGGATCATGGGGGCAGATTCCTTATGGCTTGGTGCTGTCTTTGTGATAGTGAGTTCTTGTGAGATCTGGTCATTTAAGTGTGTGGCACCTTCTCCCCACACCCCCACTCTCTCTTGCTCCTGCTTTCACCATGTGAAGTGCCTGCTCCTCCTTTACCTTCCACCATGAGAAAAAGCCCTGAGGCCTCCCCAGAAGCCAAGTGATACTGGTGCCATGCTTGTAGAGCCAGAAGTAACATGAGCCAATTAAACCTCTTTTCTTTTGTAAATTACCCAGTCTCAGGTATTTCTTTATAGCAATGCAAAAATGGCATAATATTAATACAACCAGGATTAAAAGGCAAAACTATTTTGGAGATCCCAGCTTGATAGACTTGAAACCATCTATTGGAAGTAGAGAAAAACTATTTGCGATTTCTTCTTGCTGGCAATGGAAATGGAGCAGTAAAAAGGATAAAGCCATAATTACAGCCTGCCTTTATGCTCTCTGGATTGTCAGTGATCTGTTTAAACTCAAAGAGAGCTTTTCCTCAAAACCTTTTTTTGCATTTGGATATTTCATGTGACATCACATCCTAGTCTGTTTCCTCTTTTGTAGTTTTGCTCTTCTGTTTACAGTAGTGTGTTCCTTCCAAAACATAACTTTCCTTGCTGGAGAGGTTATAGGTTCCTTGGCATGACCTCTCCTCTACTGCTCCAAACTTAAAAAAAATTTTCTTGTTGACTTTTCTTCATTTTTAATTCCTCCAAATTCCACACAAACCCAACCATAGTCATTTCTAAGGGTGCTATGAAAGACCATCATGTTGCCTGCTCTGAAGGTTCATCAATGGCCTTGGGTGGCAAGAACTGACCGCTATAACCACTCTACTAATGCTCCCAAAGAAGGAACTTGGCACATGTAGACTCTGATGTAAGCTGAAGAATCAAACCCCTTCAGTCTGCAATATTCTTCTATCACTGGGAATTGCTGTTAAACAGCACAGATACTAAGCTACATTAACAAAGGAGGAAAAAGACAAGGTCTTTTTAAATTGCCAAGAACTATATTTTCTAAATAAATGCTCTCAGCAACTCACAAAATAAACTTACATTCAATAAAATCAGAGCAATATAAGCCTTGTCCTAGGTGGACTGACTCCTTATAATGCTCAATATACACATTATGCCAGTAAGGCTTTGGATTACCTTGTCTCTTTGTTTTTCCTTCAATTTGTCCATGGATCGTTTTAGTCCTTCTTCCAGAAGGTCCATGAGGCGCACTGTTTCACCTGAACGCGTTTTAAACTTTTTCCTAAAAAATGTAAAAGCCTCAATCAGATTTTGAAACCAACTTTTAAACTTAGAAATCTTTGAAAATGAAAGTTTGACAGACCTGACCACAACCTGCAACACATAACTGTTTCAAATCTCTAAGGTGTATGTTGCCCCTGAGAACTATTAACGGAGGGCTTCATGCCAATGGCAACAACGCTTTATTCGAGTCATCAAGCAGGGAGGGTGCTAAATGAAACACTGTGCTATCAAGTGTCTTTCATCTCTAGCCCTCACCTCAAAGCATCCTATGCTCTCGCCCTCAACAGTACTCTATACATATTTATCTTTAATACATTTCCTAATAGAGAAAGAAGATATTTGTTAATTTGTTCGCTTTCTTGGAATACAAAGTTTGGCTCAGATGTTTCACCTTTTTAGAAAAATTACTAATCAAAATACATGTGTCTAGAATTGCTTGGAAAGTCAGTAAATTCTTTGCCAAAATCTCACTTGAATTTCTCTGTATACTAATTCCTCTTGTTCAGTAATAACCAAGCCTTGATTCATACCAGAATCACCTGGCAAGGTTTTAAAAAAGGTGCTTGAGCAGGCAGTTGCTTGCTTGCTTCATTCATTTATTTCTTTTTAGAGACAGGGTCTTGCTCTATTACCCAGGCTGAAGTGAAATATTATGGCCATGGCTCACTGTAACCCTGAACTCCTAAGCTTAAGTAATCCTTCTGCCTTACCCTCCCAAGTAGCTAATTTTATAGGTGAGCCATCACACCTGGCTAATTTTTTAATTTTTATTTTTTGTAGAGACGGTGTCTCTCACTATGTTGCCCAGGCTCCTATCAAACTCCTGGTCTCAAGTGATCCTTCCACCTCAGCCTTCCACCTCAGCCTCTCAAAGTGTTGGGATTACAGGCAGGAGACACTGCACCTGGCCTAGTTGTGCTGAAAAACAAACAACAACAAAAACCAGAAAAAAACCCCAGGATGCCAGGACCCTGTTCAGATCTACTACAATCAAAATCACTATGGATACGGCAAAAGCACTAGTAAGTACCGCCCTGGGCAGCTGCTGTTAAAAAGCGTTTTGAAAAAACTGAATTTTACCTATTAAACAAAAAAGTTTACATAACACCAAGGATATAATATCATTTTTGTTAAAAATCCTTCAAACGTAAAAATGAAGCATGCCTTTTTACCCAAAGCGTACCAAAATAAATGCACTACTTTCTGTTAAAGTTTTATTTCCAGAGCTTGCCTAAGAATTTACTTGCTCTGTAAAATTCTGCTTATACAGAATTAAAACTCCTTTATTATCCCACAAATACATTATATATTTCCATAGCTTTCTTTATGCCATATACTCCTTAAGTGTCCCACTTTCAAATCTCTGATAAAATGAAACTCATCATGAAGACCATTCAAAATGCTAAAGGAAATCTTCCTTAATGTTTCTACTTTGCAATTACTGTGCCTGCCTTGAATTTTTGTTTTCGTTTTGGTCTATTCTGACTAGTGGCTCTACTATGTGAGATGCATATCTAAATACCAAGAGAGAGCTTTAAAAAAAACACAGATGCCTAATACCCACTTTAGACCCAATAAGTCAGCAACTCCCACAGTGGGCCTTGTATGTGTATTTTCAAAAGCTCCACAGGAATCTGATCTGCTCTAGATGATAGGCTCCTTCAGGGAGGAGATTATGTTCTGTGTATCTGTGTGTACACATTGTGGAGCATCCAGCCAAGAGCATGCACAGCACATGCTCAATATGCAGATGTACAAGGAAGAGCAGGAAGATGAAATAAAATTATCATTCAAAAAATTAAAACAGAAAATGTCATTTAAAAATAGCAGAATTGGGCTGGGCGCGGTGGCTCATGCCTGTAATCCTAGCACTTTGGGAGGCCGAGGTGGGTGGATCACCTGAGGTCAGGAGTTCATGACCAGCCTGGCCATCACAGTGAAACCCCATCTTAAAAAAAAAAAAAAAAAAAAAAAAAAAAAAAAAAAAAAAAAAAAAAAAAAAAAAAAAAAAAAAAAAAAAAAAAGGAGGGGGAGCTAGGATGCTATAATTACACAATACTGAATGCATAAATTTTTTTTAAATTATCAAGAATCCTTTAGCTATTATATGACAAATGAATTAAATGCCATAATATGAGCACTAGTGAGTAATTTTAGGCAAGTATAGGAATATCATCTAAATGTCCGAAAAACCAACTGTTAAGAAACTAAGAAACTATTAAGTAACGTTCAACTTATTTAAAAACTTTCTTATGTTCATAAACACCATAGTAAGGACTTAGTGTCTTTTTTGTTGTTCTTTTCGTTTTTGAGACAGAGTCTCATTCTGTCACCCAGGCTGGAGTGCAGTAGTGTGATCTTGCCTCACTGCAACCTCCATGTCTGATGCTCAAGTGATCCTCAGCTGGGACTACAGGTGCATGCCACTATGCCCAGCTAAGTTTTCTCTTTCTTTCTTTGCTTTTCTATCTTTCCTTTCGCTCCCTCCCTCCCTCTTCTTCCTTCCTTCCTTTTTTTTTCTTTTTTTTTTTTTGGCAGAAACAGGGTTTTACCATGTTGCCCAGATGGGTCTTAAACTCCTAGGTTCAAGCAATCCTCCAGCATTGGCCTCCTAAAGAGCTGGGATTACAGGCATGAGCCACCATGTCTGGCCCCTACTGTCTTTTGATTTCAAGAAAGTGCAGTTCCATCCATGGAGAAGCAACACAATTAGAAAATGTTGTTTCCAACAAAGTCTCTGAGCTCCACATAATCTATATTTAAGATAATACCTTAACACATCTAATCTGCCTTTGACATGTTCAATTAGGGCTTTTGTACATTGGCTGGCCAAACATCTTGAGCTACCTCATATGGTATTTAGAAGTATTACCACCTTTTTAGGATGGCAATATTTAGGCCCTGTCAGCAAATCTAAGATGCCATGGATTTTTGGTAAGTGATCCTAAGATACTAGTGAATACAAGAGGTTAAAATACAAAAGATGTTGTGCCTTTGAATTGAGGAATACTGTATCAAAACACAGTTGTATTTACCTTTTTATTTCACAAATACTGAGAATATAGAAAAATCATTTAAAAAAAGGATAAATATTAATATGTGGTTCTCAATAAACAGTATTTTTGGAGTGAACATAAAAACAAAACCAATTAATCTTAAAACTTAATTGGAATCTCAATAACATACCTTTTGCCTATGTTCAACTCTGAAGGAAAAAACATTTATAAAATGCATAAGCTATATTGTTGTTGAACAGTGTCTGAAATCTGAGCAGGTACTATAACAGATTTTATAATTTAGGATTGTGGGAGATGAAAATCATTATATATAATCTATTAGGTCTACAGAGGCTGGTTTTCATTCAACTTTGTACATACTATCTACCTAAAAGGCTACATTCTCTGGCAGTGATGATATAGATACAAAATCACTTAGCTGGGCTTACAGTAAAGAAAACTGTAGACTTTCTTAATTCTAATACAATATCAAATGAAAAGCAGCCTGTTAAAAGGAAATGTGGGGACCAAGTATATCATTACCAACTTCAGATTTTCCAGACTTACTTGTCTTCCCCTAGCACCACACCAAATCCAGCATGGGAGACTCGAGTTACTTTAGGGTCATACCAACCAATCATTTGAGCAGCAGCAAATATTGTCTGCAAGTGCACAGACTACAAATCAACAGAAACAGAAAGTTACTTGCTAGCCTTCTTTAAAAAAAAAAAAAAAAAAAAAAAAACACTTAAGACTCTTTGCTTAGGAATAGATTTGTAAAATTCAAATTGCTTAAAAAACTTGTGAGACAGGTGTTACTATAAAAGCTCTTTTATTCCCTATATATGAGAAACACTAAGAGCAACAGTTACACTTTGTACTATGTTCAAAGGTTTTTAAAAGCAACTGAATTAAGGGCAGGGTCACATGCAAAAACTTCGATTACATTTTAGGTCTCACAACAACCCAACCTCCTCTGAACCTCAGCAATTGACAGGAACAACTGCTGAAGTTCAGAGGATTAACAACCTTCTCCAGTTTGTGGAGGCACGCTGGAAAACTGGGAAGCGTCCAGTTTGTCTGAGTCTAAACCCTCTTCCTTCTTCTATGTTATACTGATGTTCTGAATCTTAGTCTTCTAGGAAAATTTATAGCCATCCAGTGTCAAATGCCATCAACCTCACCATACTGTCTTACTTCCAATCAATGTAAAACACATACAAATCTATAAACTCACTTGTCCACTGTCCACCACATAGATAATCATATCTGCTTTTTCCTCAAATAGTCTTTGTTTAATAGCAGCCAGGTCAGATGTATCATAGGTATAACCTCCATCTGATTTTACTATGGTTAATGGTATGGAACACCCTGGGACAAACACAATCTTTCTGCCATCATCCACCTGCACAAATCCTAGGGGGTTAGAAAAAACTTCATTAATAAAGTTAAAAGAACCCTGAAGGAAAATGAATGTTTAGTCATTCTACTATGTAAATATTTAGTTATTCTAAGAATATTTAAAAATATATTTATTAGAGAGCTAAAGAAATCACATAATTTGTTCCTTACCATGATCTACTAGAAGGCTTGGAAAATGTTAACCATCAAGGTTGCCTGGACACTCAGGGTGCTATCAGAGCACAAGTTAAACGTTCTGGCAGTTTTCGATAGTTACACTAAACTTGGCTCCCAAATTCTCTTTTTGACACAAAGTCTCACTACGTTGCCCAGGCCGGTCTCAAACTCCTGGGCTCCAGTGATTCTCCTGTCTCGGCCTCCCCACGTACTGGGATTACAAGTGTGAGCCACTGTGCCCAGCCTCCCAAACTCTTTAGTTGGAGCCCATTAGTTCCTTAGGCCCAGAACATGAAAATCTGTGCTTTGCTTTCAAGCTGGAGCCATAACCTTCCCTTGGAGAAAGATGCAATTCTTATACTGATCTCTAACAATGTGCTGAAGAGTAGTTGACACCATTTCAAGGTCCGGGAAACAAACACCACAGGATTTAGCATTTGGAATGAGAAATGCAAAGAAAAATTAAATCCATGTTCACACACTCATTATGAAAAAGGTGAAATTCTTGGCTGCAAGAAGGTACAGGAAGAACATGATAACAGCAGAAGCTATGCAGGAGTGCTACTAGGCGCCAAGAACTATGCTAAGTCCTTAAATTTATCCTTCAAAATAACCCTATGTAGTAAATAACTCTATGCTTTCCTACAGTTTAGAAAATTGAGACTTGGTAATATAAAGCCAGTATAAAATAGTAGTTAAAAACAGCTTTGTTTTCTCTGATAATGTTGTAAAAAGAAAAAAACATATAAGCTTTGAAGACAGACTGGCTATGTTTGAATCTCAGACATATGACTTATTAGCTATGTGACCCTGGGACGCTACTAACCTCTCTATGCCTATTTTCTCATAAAATAAACATTGTAAAAACTGCGTTTCTTTCTTTCTTTGAGACAGGGCCTTGCTCTGTCACCCAGGCTGGAATGCAGTGTGAACATGCTCACTGTGGCCTAGACCTCCTGGGTTCAAGCAATCCTCCTGCCTCAGCCTCTCATGAAGCTGGGACCACAGGCGTGCACAATCATGCCTAATTTTTAAATTTTTTTATTTGCAGAGACAGGGTCTCACATTGTTGCCCAGGCTGGCCTCAAACTCCTGGGCTCAAGTGACCCTCCCACTTCAGCCTCTCAAAGTGCTAAGATTACAGGCATGAGCTGCTGTGCTCAACCTCTCTCTCGTTTTTTTTTTTTTGTTTGTTTGTTTTTGTTTTTTCAGAGACAGGGCCTCATTCTGTTGCCCAAGCTGTAGTGCAGTGGTGTGAGCATAGTTCACTGTAACCTCAAACTCCTGGGCTCAAGCACAGCTAGGACTGCAGGCATGACCAAGCCCAACTATTTCTTCTGTTAATTTTGTTAATTTTTTGGTGGACAGAGGGTCCTGTTATGTTGCCCAGACTGGTCTCTAACTCCTGGCCTCAAGTGGTCTCCTGCCTTGGCCTCTCCAACACTGTGATTACATGTGTGAGCTACTGAACCCAGCCAAAATTTTATCATCTTAAAAAGTACAGTCACTAGGCTCTAGACTATGATTAAAATATGATTCTCATTCAAGGATCAAGCTTCCTTAGATATATGGTTGATTTCAGATCTGAGGCAGGAAATGTACAAAATGGGCCTGGAATACTGTATACCAGAAAGCAATTAAATAACCACCAAAGGAATTTAAAAAAGCAAAATCACAAACAAAAATATGAAAGCCAATTTGAGGTTACTTAGCCAAAATGGGACAATTTGAGCATTACAAAAATTATAAAGACAACTGTTTGAAAAATCTAAAATGCATTAAAGGCCCACTACAATAATGTTAAAAATCAAGCAACTCACTGAGATGCTCAGAAACACACTTATTATTCTGCAATTGATAAAGAAAAAAAAATTAAGTACTTCTACTACCCTACCTGTCTTATATGAATTGTACCCAAGGATAACCAAAATAATTAGTAACAAAGTCCAGCATATAAGAATTCCAAGTAACAAATGGAGAAAGAATGACAGAACAATACCATTTTCCAACCTCCAATGAAGTGGTGGATCCAAGTCATGGTCATAAATAGCTGACACAACCAATAGGGAAAAGTCTGATAGGGAAATTTATGGATAGATCTGGCTGACAATACTCGAACTCACTAATCAGTCTTAATATGTCAAAAAGAGAGACAACTAGACACCGCCTCATTGCCTGCATTTTTGCAGCAAAAAGAAAACAACAGGCCGGAAGCAGTGGCTCATGCCTGTAATCTCAGCACTTAGGGAGGCTGAGGTAGGCAGATCACAAGGTCAGGAGTTCAAGAACAGCCTGGCCAACATACTGAAACTCCGTCTCTACTAAAAATACAAAAATTAGCTGGGTATGGTGGTATGCACCTGTAGTCCCAGCTACTCGGGAGGCTGAGGCAGGAGAATCGCTCACTCCAGCTCTGGGTGAGACTCAAAAAAAAGAAAAAGAAAAAGAAAACAACAAAACAAGGAATAAAACATAAATTAGAATCTAATGAAGCCTCTCGAGAGAAACACAGAAAAGGCATTATGCAAAATAATACCATATGGGAAATTCTTTAGGACAAATGTCCCAGTTTCTTCAACAATAAAAGAAATTTAAAGAGAGGGAGAAACCTCAGATTTATAGAACGTAAGATACATATCAAATAAATGCTATATACAGACATTGAAAAAAACCATTAAAAAAATCATGAATTCAACACTTCGGAGGCTGAGGCAGGTCGATTATGTGAGTCAGGAGTTTGAGACCAGCCTGGCCAACATAGTGGAACCCCATCTCCATTAAAAATACAAAAATTAGCTGGCTGTGGTGGTGCATGCATGTTAATTCCAGCCTCTTGGGAGGCTGAGGCAGGAGAATCGCTTGAGCTCAGGAGGTGGAGGTTGCAGTCAGCTGAGATCACTCCGCTGTACTCCAGCCTGGGTGACAGAGTTCAGACTCTGTCTCAAAAAAAAAAAAAAAAAAAAAAAAAAAATTCAACTTGAGAAATGTGAACTCTGTATGTTTAATGGTATTAAGAAATTATCACTGGCTGGGTATGGTAGTTCATGCCTATAATCTCAGCACTCTGGGAGGCCAAGGTGGGAGGATCACTTGGGGCCAGGAGTTCCACATTGGACTAGGCAACATAGCAAGACTGTTTAAAATATATATAATTTTCTTGATTTTATAATGATATTATGGTTTTACAGCAGGAAGAAGGGCCTGTTACTTCAGAGACATATACCAAAGCTGTTACAGATGGAATTATATGATGGAAGCAGTATGTGTAAGAAGGTATAGATACAATAAGGTTGGTCAGTACCCATAATTGTTGAAATTAGATGATAAGTATGTATATGAAGCTGGTGTTACTATAAAGTCTATCCATTTTTGCTTATTTGAAAATTTCCACAATAAAAAGTTTAAAAAAGAGAGCCTACCTCTATCTTCAAATTCCTTTACAACAGCATTCATTCTATCTTGATAGAAGGATTCCCCTCTCTCTATTAAAGTGATGTCCAATGCATCATAGATTTTATTAAACTCTAGGGAAAAAAATAAAATGCCACCAAATAAAGAAAATAAGTAAGAATTTTTTAAAAATAGAAAACATGCATCTTGTATTAAAATAAATAATTACATTAAAAATGTATAATAGAGAGCATTACATACATGCTGTCATTTTGAAAAAGGGAAAGAATATGGTAAGATACACATCAAAATATTAACGAGTGGGACTATAATTTTCATTTTCCCCGTCCACATTTACTGTTTTCTATAAGAAACATCCTTCTCGTATAACTTTTAAAAAATTAATTCTTAAAAAATGTAAATAAGAAAAAAAGCTCTTCCTATCTGGTGATCAAATATTTACTAAATTTTCTTGTAGTTTTTCCTGATTTGTATCACTTACCTGTCTATGTAGCAATGCATCAGTGACACAGTATATATAAATATATATATATATATATATTTTTTTTTGAGGAGTCTCACTCTGTCGCCCAGGATAGAGTGCAGTGGTGTGATCTCAGTCACTGCAACCTCCACCTCCCAGGTTCAAGCAACTCTCCTCCCTCAACCTCCTGAGTAGCTGGGATTACAAGTGTGAGCCACCACGCTCGGTCTCACAGTATTACTTATTGTAATTATAAAACATTTTATTGCCTAGTGCTACAAACCAGATCTACCGGTTGTTCTTTACCTATTTACTCTTCAAAGAAACCTTCAAAACTATTTGTCAAGTTAAAAAACTTGAAATCGCCTTAAAACCATAAATAAATTTGGCATACTAGGGAACCGGGCATGGCACTCTATCCAAACATTCTATTACATCTCATTGAATACTTCTCATCATTTTGGTCCTATACATTTATGAATAAACTCATTCCTAAGTGCTCCTAAGTGTTTTATAGGTTTTGTTACTATTGTAAGATTTCTATTTCTTTTCCACTTTATTTTCTACTTAATTTTTGCTGACTTCTAAGAAAGTTAAATTTTGAACCTGCCTGTCTTAAGGCAGGTTCAAAATTTATTAGTTGTTTCAGAAATACATTTAAGAAAAAATCTACTTGCCTGTCCTCTGAAGTTTAAAATATCATTCAAAGTCAAATCAAAATTAAGACTCAAGGAAACCATATACACAGTATTTGCTGGATGAAGCAACAAAGTCCAGAATCTCACCTTGGCGGGAGACATCACAGATAAGGTTCCAAGCTTTTATGATATCTGGGTTTTTACCCTGGAGCAGAACTACACACTGATATGCTCGCTTCTTAAATTCCTCCTCAGTATCAAATCTCTTCTTAGATTCCTGTGTGTACATATATTTTATAAAGTAAGGTTTGTAAAAAAATCTAATCCTGTATTTCTAAAAAAAAAAACAACTTATACATTTCTACACAGATAAACACAGTGAGAAAATGCAAACTTAGAACACCAGAAAAAGTGCTCTCCCTCAATAGTCGAGAATTCTGTTACAAATGAACATGCCAAATAACTCTGAAATCCTTTCTTGAAAATACAAAAATCTCACCACAGTCTTCCTTACACTTTTCCAATTCATAAAAGTCTACTCCAGCTAATACTTCTGTGTTCACGAAGAGTTAGTACAGAGTAGCTAACAGGTAGGACTGAATTTTCTGTGTTTCAATCTCCATTTTGGATGTGGTCCTGAATGAATTTTTTCTTTCTTTCATTTATTTTGTGACAGAGTCTTACTCTGTCTCCCAGGCTGGAGAGGAGTGGTGTGATTTTGGCTCACTGCAACCTCCGTGTCCTGGATTCAAATGCTTCTCATGCTTCAGCTTCTGAGTAGCTGGTATTATAGGCATACACCACCATAATCGGTTAATTTTTGTATTAGTAGAGATGGAATCTCACCATGTTGGCCAGGCTGGTCTCGAATTCCTTACCTCAAGTGATCTGCCCACCTGGGACTCCCAAAGTGCTGGGATTACAAGTGTGAGCCACCCTGCCTGGACAACTTATTTATTTATTTTTATTTTTATTATTATTTTTTAATTTATTTAATTTATTATTTTTTTTTTTTTTGCCTCGGCTGCCTTCGCAGGCGGCGGGGCGACGGCCCCTATTTATTTAAACTAAAAAGAAAGTTGCCTTAATTGTTTCATTTCTATTTTGAAATCAATACATACTTAATTAGTTAATCCCACCCCAAATTAACTGGTGTTAACATTTAGTGTATAAATTTAGATATTTCTTTACAAATTCACATACATGTTTTAACAAAAATTGGAAATGGCTTTTCTTTACTGTGGTTTGCAAATTTTAGCAATTTATTTATACAAACAATTTCTTGCATTAAAATGTCTGCTCCATTATATTCAAAGTACAGAACTCCAAAAGATGACTGATAACATTAGTTAACTTTTCCAGTCTCATATCAATAAACATTTAGCTTATTTTCTATGAGATGGAGTTTTGCTATTGTTGCCCAGGCCCAGGTTCAAGCGATTCTCCTGCCTCAGCCTCCCAAGTAGCTGGGACTACAGGCATGCACAACCACGCCCAGCTAATTTTTGTATTTTTAGTAGAGTCAGGGTTTCACCATGTTGGCTAGGATGGTCTAAATCGCTTGACTGCTTGACCTCGTGATCCGCGCACCTCAGCCTCCCAAAGTGCTGGGATTACAGGCGTGAGCCACCACGCCCTGCCACATTTAGCTTATTTTCAACAGAAAACATTTACCAAAAGTAAAATCAAACAAACAAAAACAAAATCCCCATAAATGTTTACTTTTTAATACAGGAATCCTATTCTTGAAACATTCTCTATCATAAAGAAAATGCATAAGGATTCAAACAAACAGAAAACATGCATCTCACATTAAAATAAATTTGTTAATCAAAACATTAGACAGAAAATTACGATCTTTATGATCCTTCTATCATAAGGAATTTTTTTTTTTTTTTAAAGATAGGGTCTCACTCTGCTGGAGTGCAGTTGCCAGATCACAGCTCACTGCAGCCTTGACTTTGCCAGGCTTGCGTGATCCTCCCACCTCAGCCTCCCAAGAAGCTGGAATTACAGAAGTGCACTCCGCTAACTTTTTGTATTTTATGTAGAGATGGAGTCTCCCCATGTTGCCCAGGCTGGTGTACTCTTGGACTCAAGTAATCCACTGCCTCAGTCTCCCAAAGTGCTAGGATTACAAGCATGAGCCACTGCACCCGGCCCATAAGGAAATTTTTAAAAAACATTTTTTATTTTTAATTTTTGAAGAAATAATTTTTTTTGAGACAAGATCTCGCTCCGTCGCCCAGGCTATATAGTGCAATGGTGTAATCACAGCTCACTGCAGCCTTGACCTCTGGATTCAAGTGATCCTCCCACCTTAACCTCCCAAGCAACTGAGACTACAGGTGTATGCCAACATGCCTGGCTAACTTTTGTATTTTTTGTATGGATTAGGTTTTGCCACGTTGCCCAGACTGGTCTCAAACTCCTAGGTTCAAGGATTTTGCCTACGTTGACCTCTCAAAATGTTGGGATTACAGGTATGAGTTACGGAACCCAGCCAGGAAATAATTTTTAAAAAGGGAAAAAAATCCACATGTACAAAGCTATTTACTGAATAACAGCACCTCTAAAATAGAAAAAAATTAAGGATTAATGCAAACATTGGTATATCAATCCAACAAAATGTGCAGTCATAAAGTAACACACAAAAGTTTACAGTATTAAACATAATACAAAAACTACAATATAAAATGATTAATACATGTTGGTATAGACCACAATGGGCATTTTAAAATTATAGATGATGTGAAAATTTGTCTTTTGTTTTTACATACATTTAACCTTTTCAAAATACATACAATTAAGCATCGAAAAATTTTAAGTGCTATAATGTATTCTGATCAATAAACTTCTAAATTCATATAATAAGTAATGTGGTAGAATTCATTTTTTTTTAACTTTCATTTTTAAATATAATTTCATTTATTTATTTATTTTTTCTTTTCTAAATGTAATTTTTTTTTTTTTTTTTTTAAAGATGGGGTTTCACCATCATGGCCAGGCTGGTCTTGAACTCCTGACCTCTGGTGATCCACCCACCTCAGCCTCCCAAAGTGCTAGGATTACAGGCGTGAGCCACCACACCAGCCTATAATTTTATTTTTTAAGACAAGGTCTTGCTCTGTCACCTAGGCTGGAGCACAGCGGCATGATCACAGCACATTGCAGCTTTGACCTCCTGGGCTCAAGTGATCCTCCCGCCTCAGCCTCCCGAGTAGCTAGAACCACAAGTGTGAACCACCATGCCCAGCTAGTTATTTCTGTATTTTTTGTAGAGATGGGATCTCACTTTGTTGCTCAGGCTGGTCTCAAACTCCTGAGCTCAAGCTGTCTGCCTGCCTCAGCTTCCCAAAGTGCTAGGATTACAGACATGAGCCTTGTACTTGGCCTAGAATTTGATTTTTAACATACACCAATAAACAAAGCAAAGATGACATATTAACAGGTGGGGGACGGCTGTTCCTATGCACGCAACCAAATGTAATCTCTCTTATAGTGGTTCCACATACCCAGCCAAATGCAATGAATCTGGGGGCAGGGGATGGCTGTTTGTAAGGCACACAGTCAAATGCAATGAATGTCAGAATAAAAAAGAATCCAGTTTTTCAGGTAGGTAAACTAAACAAAACGGCTTGTCAGTGTAAGTGAATTTAATTTAGTCTGTTCCCATTTTGCCTTCCACCATAAATAAAAGCTCCTTGAGTCCTCCCCAGAAACTGAGTAGACGCCAGTGCCATGCTTGTACAGCCTGCAGAACTGTGAGCTAATTAAACGTTTTTTCTTTTTTTAATTTTTTATTTATTTTTTTCCCTGCTCCCCACCACCCTTTATTTACTTATTTATTTATTTATATTTTTATTTTTTAAGACAGGGTTTCACCATGTTGGTCAGGCTGGTCTTGAACTCCCGACCTCAGGTGATCCACTCGCCTTGGCCTCCAAAGTGCTTGGATTACAGGCGTGAGCCACCATGCCCGGCCACATCTTTTCTTTATAAACTAAAAAAATAAAGTAATTTAAGTTCAAGACAGTGTCATTTATACAGAGAGAACATGTATTACCAAGGCCGTTAGCAACTTTCACTTAACTCCATAGCAACTTTAAAAACCATTTTAAGTTTCCTAAGGAAAACAGATAATTAGGATTAATGGTAAACACAAATAATATAAAATAAATGGTATCAAACCTTATAAAAGGCCTGAAGATCCCCAATAGGAGGTGAAACTGTTAGATAATCTGGAAATTTATCTTGGAGGTGAGCGATGAGCATGCCAAACTGGGTCCCCCAATCTCCTACATGATTTAACCTAATACCAATCAGAGAATATAAAATCAATAATAAACATGGTTAAGTTAAAAATTAGAGGAATTATATTCCACTAGGAACCACTAACATTTACATGCCAGTACATCAACATTTAGTAATATATGTTTATTTGGATGTTTCTTCAACTGGTCTGAAAACTCCACAAGAGATGAAAACTATGTCTGTTACATTCAGCTTTGCATACTCAAGTAATAGAGGCTGCATATGGCAGGCATCCAAGAATTCCTGAATGAATGTGTTTTTTGTCAATGGACTATAATCTGTTTATTTTGTAGCTAACTGACATAATGACAGTTGAGCCAATGTTGGTTATTCCCACCATTTTATGAAAATTTAACATTTTAACCAATTATCTTAGTATAATTTAGAACAATGGATCCCAATTATCAATGGACAAAATTCTTGAAAATATATGTTGGGCTGGGCCAGCACCATGTAATCCTAGCACTTTGGGAGGCGGAGGCAGGAGGATCACTTGAGGTCAGGAGTTCGAGACCATCCTGGCCAACATGGTGAAATCCCGTCTGTACTAAAACTACAAAAATTAGCTGGGCGTGGTGGTGCATGCCTATAGTCCCAGCTACTCAGGAAGATGAGGCAGAAGGATCGCTTGGACCCAGGAGGTAGAGGCTGCAGTGAACCAAGGTTGCACCGCTGCACTCTAGACTGGGCGACAGAGAGACACTCTGTTTCAAAAAAAGGAAAATATAAATTGATCCAACCACTTCTTTCTCTCTGCTTTTTAATCTAAACCACCAGATCATTTTTCAAGTGGATCATGATGATAGCCTCTTCACTTACTGTTATAGCCTCCCTTCTTTGCCTGCCTTCCTCACAGTAAGTAACCAGAGTAATCCTTAATTGGTATTACTTAAAAATTATATTTCTCACCGGGCATGGTGGCTTAAGCCTATAATCCTAGCACTTTGGGAGGCTGAGGTGGGTGGATCACCTGAGGTCAGGAGTTCAAAACCAGCCTGGCCATCATGGTGAAACCCCATATTTATATATAAAAAAAATTATGTTTCTCTAAAAATATAAAAAATAGAGACAGGTTCTCGCTATGTTGCCCAAGTTGGTTGAGAACTCCTGGCCTCAAGTGATCTTTCCACCTTAGCCTCCCAAAGTGCTGGGATTATACGTGTGAGCCAGGGTGCCCAGCCTAATCTTTAATTTGATCACATTGCTCCACAAACTCAAACTCTCTAATAGCTTTCCATTACACTTAGAATAAAATCTCAATTGCCTATCACAGCTTACAAGCAAGGTCCAACATAACCTATTTCTTTACTACCTTTCTCCCTAGCAGGATATAAACCCCTTGTATACAAGAGGTCCTCAAGAAATATTTGTAGAATGAATAAAGGAGTTTTATCCTTGGTTTTACTAAGAGTCTAAAAAAAGTAAAACAGTAAAAAAGGTTCAGAGAAGCAGCTCAGGCCATATTTTAAAAGCTTACTGGGTGATTGTAAAGCAGAACTAAGCTGATGAAGCACTGATTTAGTTGAATGAACGATCTTTCTCGAGTGAGATATTTCATGTTCTATAGAATTTTCCAAACAAGAAAATAAGGTAAGAGAATAGGAAACAAGGCAAGAGCACACACCTGAGCACATCATATCCTGCAAATTCAAAGAGGCGGGATACACTCTCTCCTATGATGGTTGACCTCAGGTGGCCTACATGCATCTCTTTAGCTACATTAGGGGAGGAAAAGTCAACTACAACCTGTGGTAGACAAGAATAGAAGGCTGTTAAGAGGGGCATAAACATAAATAGAGAAAAGATTTTTTTAAGAGGAGCATAAACATTTTGTTCTAATACATTAATAACACATTTAATAACAAACTCAGACTTAAACATTAATTTGGGTTGTAATTCAATCATGTTCGATTTTACGATGGATCTGCTTGTATATTTTTAACTGAAAAAGAATCAAATTCATTTATAAAAATTATCCACTCTATTTCAGTGATATCTGCCTATCAATTGGCTACCTCAAATACCTTGTGGAATTAAGTGAAAAAAAAAATCACACAACATGCTAGACTCAGGAGAAAGGCTACTTCATAAGTATGTTCATAATCTCAAATGTTAATGATTAAATTTCAATATAAAAAGTGAAATCCAGGCCAGACACGGTGGCTCACACCTATAATCCAAACACTTTGGAGGCCAAAGTGGGCGGATCACCTGAGGTCGGGAGTTCAAGACCAGCCTGACCAACATGGCGAAACCCCGTCTTTTAAAAAAAAAAGTGAAATCCATTCCCAGTTTCAGCACTTCCATGTAGTTCATTTTTCTTTTTCTTTATTAGAGATGAAGTCTCACTGTATTACCCAGGCAGAAGTGCAGTAGCTATTCACAGCCTTTAACTTCTGGGTTCAAGCAATCCTCCTGCCTCATCCTCCCAAGTAGCTGGGACTATAGGCACACACCACCATGCCTGGTTCCATGAGGTTCTAAGATACTAATATATTAATCAAAAAGTATATATATACCTTTTTATTCTCTCCCAGAGCAGGTAGTTTAACTCCATTCACTAGGAGATTGGTCAACTGTTCTGATACAAAATCCTTTCTTAAGTGGACATTAATAAAACCTAATGATAGAAGAGAAAAAATATCAGATAGTCTTATCTGGAATAACCGCTGACTCCTAAGGATTTGCTCCAGACACTGACCTGGCTCTGGCAAAATTCTTCAGGATTCCAATACCAGTTGTGGCCTTGACTTAAGCTGTCTTATAAGCTCCTGTCTCACCACCTACTTCAAGCCTTCACCACTCTCCTGAAACCTTCCTACTTAATTCAGGAACCTTTCACCATCAGCAAACAATCTGTTTGCCTCTTAAGAGAGAACAGAATGCCCTTGTGCCAAAGACTTATTTGCCATTATCTATCCTAATTTTGCTGATGAAAAACTGAATCACAAAGAGGCAAAGTAACTAATTCAAGATAAGGCAGCTAAAAGTGGTAGAAGAGTCTAGATTAAAACTTCAATTTCCTACTTCACTATCTTGTTCAGTATATAAATTTTAAACCTGTAATTAAAATGTGTGTTCTTTTTTAACTTCAAAAAGGACTCATCTTCAATACAACTATTAAGAAGGATAACAATGTCATACCAGGACCAGCAATTTCAACTTTTTCAACATATTCATTGTCTGGGAGGTGTTTGGTAATGTTTTCAGCAATTTCTCTTGTATTAACTTTCTGTTCCTTGGTTTTGAGCATCTACAACACAATATAAAATGATTCATTACACAACACATTTCAGCAAGTTACTCGAAAATGCACACCTGACAAGGCACAAGATGCATTTTACGTAAGAACCATCGAAAGGCAGAAGCAGAGAAGTCCAACCACATTATGAATGACAGATTAAAGTATCAACGATGCCAAGAGGAATAGAAAAGTGCCCAAACTACATGATCTCTATTTCCAAATGTTACACAAAAATTCCTGGAACTCTCTTTTTTTTTCTTGGAGATGGAGTCTTACTCCGTCGCCCAGGCTGGAGTGCAATGGCGTGATCTTGGCTCACTGCAACCTCTGCCCCAAGTTCAAGCAATTTTCCTGCCTCAGCCTCCCTAGTGGCTGGGATTACAATACCTGAAGCTTTTTAATGATGACACAATAAAGTCTACAGTAGCCTGGTTCCAGCATACTTACATTACTAATTTTCAAGTCATTAAGGTGTGCAATAGTCACACTTGAGAAACAACACTATAAGAAAAGATCTGGACTCTTCAGAGTAACTCTTTCTAATCCAGCAAAGAAAGGAAAAAAGAAAGACCCAAGCCAGATGCAGTTAACCACAAACACATCAGACAATGCAGCTATTTAAAATGGGGAACTCCTCTGCTTGAAAATGAATACATAAGCCTGGCTCAAAGATCACAGTTACATCAAATATTTAATAAGGATGCTGACTGGTAAATGGCTAATTTTAATTTTTCACCTCCCAACACTCATCAACAACACACAGCGATCCTGGACACAGCAGGAGGGAAATACTTAAACAAAAGAGTACCAATGATTGTCCTTAAATATTGAGAATATATGTAAAATTTAACCAAAACTTAAAACTTGTGCCTAAAAGAAAAAGTTAAAACATTGCCCTCCCCCATCCCCTTTCTCAAGTTTTTCAAACTGTGGCAAATGTCCTTTTCACCAAGGATACAACTTGCAATAGTATTATTTCTATAAATGCTAATGATGATAGTAATACTTTAAAAAGACAAATAACTAAGAGTCATGACAATACATCACCTGAGAAATACCCATAGCACTATTACACTGATAGTCTCCAAACTTGGGCTGCTGACTTGGTGTCACTATCAGAGGAGGATTTTCCAAATCTGGATATGCAGCCTTAATTGCATGGCCAAAGACCTCTTGCAGGCGGCTATTAATGTTAATCATATTTTTAGTTGGTTTGTTTTTTTCTGCCTGAAGACTCTGTAGGAAAAGAATGGAAACATGTCAATAATGTACTACACCATCTCCATACAAAATTTGTACAAATTATTTTGAGTATAGACCTTCAAATATCTTAAGAACCAAAAGGGAAAATGTACTCATAGTGTGATGCCCTCACATCTGGGAATTACTAAGAGATGGAGCAGAGCAAGTCTATCCACAGCATCTACAATATCCATGGGAAATCACCTGAGGTCTTACTTTCTGCATTTGTTTTAGCAGAACAGAAACTGGGAGGAGGCAGTTGAAAAGGGCTAATGGAATCCTTTTCTCAGCTTCTGTAAATCTCTGACAAAATAATTATTTCACATCAAATATTGGAAGTGAAAACTCAATGGACAAAAAACAAACAAAAAAATGTTGTGTTCATCAAAATGTTGACCTCTTCAAGGCATGAAATAAAAGGGAACAAAGTAGGTAATATCAATATACCAGAAAAGCCAGTAGTTTTATTTTACTGTTATTAGACCTACTACCTCCTGTTTTCCCATGGAATATAGTCATTTAAGATGGCATATAATTATCTCTATTACTGCACTTGTCATACCCTCATAAAACTATCTGTCTCCACCACTAGACTGCTGGATGCACAGAAAGTGCTTAATTCATGGCTCTCTTCCCTGGCACCTAGCACTGTACTTGTCATATAGCAGTTTAGCAAAAAAAAAAAAAAAAAAAGGGAAAAAAGGTGAATGAACACATATGCTTTTAATGGAAGGTAAATATGAAAGGAAAAAAAGGTGAATGAGCACATATGCTTTTAATGGAAGGTAAATATGTTGCCCATATACACTTCTATGTTCATCAATTTTATGTTCATTCAGATGTTCATCACAATTTTAGGTTCATCACAAATTTATGTTCATCAAAATGTCAATGCTATAAAATATTAATAATAGTAACAAAAGTTAATATTTGAGTATGTAGTGTCAAGATTTGAACCAAATGCTTTATTTATATGCATTATCTTATTCCATACACATAATAAAATTGAGTTTGTTACTATTATCACTATTTCTATGTGGGCTACAGATAAGTAACTTGCCAAAGATAAGAGAATAGGTAGGGTGCAGTGGCTCATATTTGTAATCCTAGCACTCTGGGAGGCTAAGGTGGGCAGATCACAAGGTCAGGAGTTCGAGACCAGACTGGCCAATATATGGTGAAACACCCGTCTCTACTAAAAATACAAGAATTAGCTAGGCATGGTGGAACATGCCTGTAATTCCAGCAACTCAGGAAGCAGAGGCAGGAGAATCGCTTGAACCTGGGAGGCAAGGGTTGCAGTGGGCCGAGATCACACCACTGCACTCCAGCCTGGGCGACAGAACAAGACTCTGTTTCAAAAAAAAAAAAAAAAAACACAGAATGAGTGGAAAAGCCCAGATTCAAACTCAAGTCTATTGGAATGAAGAGTCCAAGTTTCATGCTCCCCTCATCATCACTATCATATGAAGAAATTATATTCTTAAGTTCACTATTAAGTCTGATTTCAAGTTTGTAGCTAATTAATAATTGACTCCACTCTTTGGTAACATACTTAAAACAAGGAAGATATGTTTATCACAATCTAAAGATTTCCAACAGCAAATACCAAAGTTACTTGGATATGATTCTTTTTTCTTCTTTGTTGGGGTAAGACACAAGATCTCACTGTGTACTCTGTTGAGGCTGAAGTGCAGTGTCATGACAGCTCACTGTAACCTTGCACTCCTGGGCTCAAGAAAGCCTCCTGCCTTGCCCTCCCAAAGCATTGGGATTACATGCATGAGCCACCATATTTGGCCTAGATTATGATTTTATACACAAAACTTGCTATAATTGTGGGTCAAGATGGCCAGGGGGAGACCTATGTTAATTGGATCTAAATAATTATAAGCTTTTGCAGGGCCCGGTGGTGCGTGCCTGTAGTCCCAGCTACTCGGGAGGCTGAGGTGGGAGGATTGCTTGAGCCCAGGAGTTCTGGGCTGTAGTGCGCTATGCCCATCGGGTGTCCCGCACTAAGTTCAGCATCAATATGGTGACCTCCCAGGAGCAGGGGACCACCAGGTTGCCTAAGGAGGGGTGAACCAGCCCAGATTGGAAATGGAGCACGTCAAAACTCCCGTGCTGATCAGTAGTGGGATTGTGCCTGTGAACAGCCACTGCACTCCAACCTGGGCAACATAGCGAGACCGTCTCTTTAAAAAAAAAAAAAAAAAAAAAAATTATAAGCTTGCTTGGCTCAGAGTACAATGAAGTTTATACATCGAACTAAACTATATTATTGGTGCAGTTAATTAGAAATCAAGTGGCAACAGGAGGCCTAAGGTAAAGACCATCCGAGAGCGCAGTAACCCCAGGGAACACCTCAGGGTGGTTGCAGAGCAGGGAATACTGCTCTGGTCCCAGGAACGCCTTCTCAATATGGAGATTGCATGAGGGCCTCCAAAAGAGGGCTTACGCAAAGATATCTGAGAAGGGAGGCGAACTCTGCTCACAGATCCGGAAGGGTCTCTGCAGATGGCAGCTGGCAAGGAGAAAAGCCTTGCAGGGCAGAGATCAAGGAACACCTCAGGCTCTGCCTAGGGTTCTCCAGAATAAGGAGTGATTTTAATTGCTCTATGTCCTCAATGCTTGGGAGATAAAAGTCCCCTGATGCATTGGGCTCCCCATTCGCTATACTTCTGATGCAGGGACACCCTGATAACAATCACAATCGGTGATAAACTCAGAGTACTAGTTTACAATGTCTTAGAAGGATGGCAAGTGCTGTTAAAAGCTCAAAGCACCAGTTTAGCATGTCTTAGAAGGATCTCAAGTGTTCTCCACCTGGCTATCTTACCTATTCCTTTACCCTCCCCTTCCACGCCCATAAGATCAATGAGATTATGCACATAATAAAAGTGTTTGGAGCCCAGAGCTCAGGACCAGCAGGGTTCCCACACCTGCGTTGGTCCTCTGGACCTATGCTGTAAATTCTCCTCTTGTGTCTGTTTTTATTTCCTTTTCTCAATCCCTCGTCACCTCTGGGACTAAGAGTGCGCATGTATGGGGTTGGGTTGGTTCCCAACAATAAATGTCAATTTTTTATTTTTATTTTTTATTTTTGAGACAGGGTCTCACTCTGTTGCCCAGGCTGGAGTGCAGTAGCAAGATTTCAGCTCACTGCAATCTCTGCCTCCCAAGTTCAAGTGATTCTCATGCCTCAGCCGACCAAGTAGCTGGGAGTACAGACACACGCTGCCACCCCTGGCTAATTTTTGTATTTTTAGTAGAGACAGGATTTCGCCAGGTTGGCCAGGCTGGCCTTGAATTCCTGACCTCATATGATCCATCCTCCTCAGCTTCCCAAAGAGCTGGGATTACAGGCGTGAGCCACAGTGCCCGGCCTCAATTTTTTTATTTTTAAAGGACAGGAGTACCAATATGTACATAAGTGTGTGTGTGTACCACTAGGTACATGTGTGTGTGTATCTCACATACAAAATCTACTATACTTAGTTTTGGCACCATGCAAATTACTATCTGATTATAATCAATTCAGTATGTTTTCTCTATCAGTCTCAAATGTGATGCTTTCAAGTCAGGGCATGCGGCCAAAGTGAACCAGGGAAAGCCAATAGGGTGAATGGCCACTACACACAGTACTTTATTACCCTGTGGTTTTCAATTCTGCTACGTACATTGTGTTCAGCTGCTCATTCAGTAGGGCAAAGTGTTTGTCAAAGAACCAATATAGCTTCCACATTACACTGAGAGAATTATCCTATCTATATAAGAGCTAATCTGCCAGAAAAAAATGTGTATTATAATATGCTGCACTTCTATCCCAGCTACTAGGGAGGCTGAGGTGGTTCTGAAGAGTTTGAGAAAATACTGTACTTTCTTTTATATCTTTTCCCTTATAGTCAGTCTTTAGCACATATTAGACTTTTAATAATACTTTTGAATTAAAATAAATATAACAGAGAATTAAGGATATATAAGTGCAGAATGAATGCCATTACCAAAAGTGAGATTCTTTTGGGAAGAGTCTATGGAAAAGGAATTTTGTGATTTTAGAAGACTCAAAGAAAAGCACAGCAGATCACATATAGGTAATATGAACTCAAGCATAGCAGATCACAAATAAGTAATATGAGAGATGCCATGAGAGTAGGGCAGATAGAGTCTAAGGTGAGTAAATGGAATCAATCAGCTTTGGGAAAAAGATGTAATGCCAGCACAGTTTGTCTGAGAGTAGAATATACACACAGGAAAATAATTACAGAAATGACAGAAATGAGGTCAATACTCTGGGATATGTCATCTCCAAACCCGAAAGGCGGGCCAAAAAACTGCAGCAAGTCCATTTTTGTTTTACAAAACTGATAAATACTATTAAATTATGAGACTATTAAATAAATATAGCACAAACTTCATGGGAAAAAAAAATGTTTTGAAATATCAGGTGGAAAAAAAGCCCAAATGATAAGACATAAAAGTAAAACTGTAAAATAACCAACTTAGGACAGAGAAGGTATGTATGTGTATTTTCAAATATTTCTTTTATGATAGAGGCAATGATTTAAAAATCAATTTTTTTTAAAAGGCATGGGCATAAACTATTGAAAGAAATGCCTCAACCTTGCTGGGTGTAGTGGGTAACACTTGTAATTCCAACACTTTAGGAGGCCAAGACAGGGAGGCTTGAAGCCAGGAATTCCAAGGCCACCCTGGCCAAAACAGCAAGACCCCAACTCTACTAAAAAAAAAAAAATTAGCTGGATGTAGTAGCACATGCCTGTAGTCCCAGCCACTCAGGACACTGCAGTGGGATGACTGCTTGAGCCTGAAGGTTGAGGCTGCACTGAGCCATGATCATGCCACCGCACTCCAGCCTGAGTGACAGAGATCCTGTCTCAAAATATAAGAAATGCCTCAACCCTACCTAAATCCTACTTTAAGTCAGCTAAATAGTTTTAGGATGAAACATCTCAAAGAGTCCTAAAGGACACGACAGTACCAACTTCTCACTATTTGCACCAACTACTTCAGTGCTAAGTTGTCCAGTGCAAGGAAAAGAATAGAGTTTCTATGCTTCTTTTCCCAAATTCCACAGGATATACTTCCAGAATCTTTGGTAACAAAGGTTTTAAAAAAGGTATAATAATTCAAACTGGAGAATAATGCTAGAACCCAAAGTACTCACCTTTCGAAGAATATTCAGTCGATACTTTAATTTTAAATTTTCTTCTTGTAACTGCTCCAAATTTGGAGAAGCTCCTACAGAGCCACAGTTTTTCAGCCGGTCAATTTCAGCAGTCAGAGATGTAATCTCTTTTTCCTGAGGGGAAAAAGGCACTTTTTTCAGTCCATAAACTTACTTCCACATTTCCCCTCTCCATCAAGGAATGGCATAAACCATGGGAAGTGCCCTTTGACCATCTATGATTTTTTTCTCCTCTGAGACTTTTGCTGACATTGGCATATTACCCTTAATAAGAAAATATTGGCCCGGCATCGTAGCTCATGCCTATAATCCCAACACTTTGGGAGGCCAAGGCAGGTGGATCACTTGAGGCCAGGAGTTCAAGACCAACATAGACCATCAGTGTTGCCAACATAGCGAAACCCTGTCTCTACTAAAAATACAAGAATTGGCTAGGCATGGTGGTGCATGCCTGTAATTCCAGCAATTTGGGAGGCTGAGGCATGAGAATCGCCTGAATCCCAGAGGCGGAGGTTGCTATGAGGTGAGATCATGCCAGTGCACTCTAGCCTGGTTGACAGAGCGACTCTGGGGAAAAAAAAAAAAAAAAGAAAGAAAGAAAGAGGCCGGACGTGGTGGCTCACGCCTGTAATTCAAGCACTTTGGAGACGAAGGCGGATTACCTGAGGTCGGGAGTTCAAGACCAGCCTGACCAACATGGTGAAACCCTGTTTTAAAAAAAAAGAAAAAAGAAAGAAAGCCGGACACGGTGGCTCACGTCTGTAATCCCAGCACTTTGGGAGGCTGAGGCAGGCGAATCACGAGGTCAGGAGTTCAAGACCAGACTGGCAAACATGGTGAAACCCCATCTCTACTAAAAAAATACAAAAATAAGCTGAGCATGGTGGCTCATGCCTGTAATCCCAGCTACTTAGGAGGCCGAGATAGGAGAACTGCCTGAACCGGGACCCGGGAGGCAGAGGTTGCAGTGAGCAGAGATCGTGCCACTGCACTCCATCCAGCCTGGGCTACAGAGCAAGACTCCATCTCAAAAAAAAAAAAAAGGAAGGAAATATTAAGCACGTATATATGTGTGTTGGGAGACAGGAATAGGAGTATTAACTGTATAATGAACTATGTCCTATAGCCCTAGTTTTTTCCTTTGGCTCGATAAGACACTCCGATTTAGCAAGAGTACTTAGTTAAGTTTCAGGCTGACCAACCTGCTTTTATTTCCAAGTCTTATGACTTGGGACTCTTAAAAAACCAAATGTTTTCTGTCACATTCAAAATAGCTCAAGGGTCTACCTTTTACCCTTTCCAAGAGTAAACAATTTTCCCATTTCTTTCTACTTCCAGTGTCTTAGGTCCTAGACGAGACGAGACCAGGCTTTGTACTTTAATATCTAAAACTAAACACGTCAATTCAGAAAAAAACAAAGCTTCTAACTTAACTGCAAAACTCAAAGGGAGAGTCCTCATCTGAAATTTCGGAATACTTACAGGGAGATAGCTACAGCCAAAACTAAATTGCCATAAATGAGCATGTATTATGTTCCAGGAGCTGAGCTAAACACTTTTCAGAAATTACCTTCATGATTATTACAACCCAGTGAGGCAGTCCTTATAACCCCATACTGATAAATACATGACTCAGAAATGTAAAGAACCTGCCAATTTAGTCGACTAACTCGTCCTTTGTGACTGCTGATACAGTATAAAGCAGTATAAAGCAGTAACAAGAGAACCGTGAAATACCTTCCTACCATCCTTCCCCACCTGGGCATAAAAGGTAATGGAACTGTCCCGCTTTCACTTTCATAAAGTGTGACTGTTCCTTCTCAACGAATGCGGAGGGCAGAGAGCAAATTCCCGTTGATCTGATAATGAATCGCTCCATGGGCTTATTAGGAATCCTCTCGCTCAGTATCCCGGAAAGAACCGTGTGAGCAGCAAACGAAGACCCAGAGCTCCTGAGCGTATCCTGCTTTGTCTATCTCCCCGCATCCCCTAAGAAAGCACGTGTGTATGTAGAGGAGGAGGTGGATTGTGGGGAGAAACTTGTTCTTAACACGCCAGGCTCCAGCCCACCGAAGACGCTGGCTTGGGGAGGCCTGGGAGAGGGTGGGGACCCTACACTCCGCTGAAAGTCACAACCACACGGGCTTTGGAATGATGGGTGCTTCCTCTCTCAGCCCTTCCTGCTCCCACAGGGACCCTACTGCCCGCCTCAGAAAGGACCAAGATGGTCCTCGCCTAGCGGTCCCTCCCTCGACACCGTTCGGGCAGGAGCCAGAGCCTGCTCCGTCTCTTCCAGGCCTTCCCGCCGGTCTCCTGCGGCCAAACCTGCTGCAGCAGCCGCTCGGAGCACTGAGCCACCAGTCCTTCCATCCCGTCAGCGTCTCACTCGCCAAGTGGACGGAAGCGGAAATAGTCAGCCTCTCCCGGAAGCGGAAACCCCCTCCGGTCCGCTGTCACGTCGGACTAGGTGCCACCGCCGTCTCTGCTGCCTCCTGGTGGAATCCAGGAAACACTGCGAGGAGAACCCGCGGGGATGTCGGCCAGAAGAGAGGCTGCAGCTCAGGGACATTTGGGCAAGGGGAGAGTAATTGAGCAGAAACGAACCATAGCTGCTCTGTGCTTGGATTGACTTGGACGGGCAGTGACCTAGAGCTTCTGGCTTTCAAAGGCCTCTCTTTGTCCCTCTGTGAAATGGGCACAAAACTAACCAATCCATTCATTTGTGCAACAAGCATGTATTGTGTACTTTAAAATGCCAGACACTATTCTAGGCCCTGAGGGCACAGAGAAAACAAAACAGACAATATCTCCCCTCTCATGGCAGCTACATTTAGAGTGGAGTGATAAAATAGACCAAAAAAGCTAATAATCTCAGGTAGTTTAAATTGCCAGGAAGGCAATGTGATAGAGTGACTTGTGTCAGAGAAAGCACCTCTAACCAAGTGACATTTGAGTTAAAATCTTATTTATTTATTTTTCCAGTTTTATTGAGGTATAATTGACAAATATTGTATATAATAATGATGTACAACATGTTTTGATATATGTGTGCATTCTGAAATGATTACCACAATCAAGATAATTAACATAACCATCATCTTATATAGTTATCATTTACGTGTGTGTGTGTGTGTGTGGTGAACGTTTACGATCTATCCTCAGCCTGGGAAACAGCTAAGACCTCGTCTCTACACAAAAAAATGGAAAAATAGCTGGGCATGGTGGCGTGTGCCTCTAGTCCTAGATATGTGGGAGGCTGAGGTGGGAGGATCACTTGAGCCCAAGAATTTGAGGCTGCAGTGAGCTATGATTATGCCACTGTATTTCTGCCTGGGTGACAGAGTGAGATCCTGTCTCTGTTTACAAAAACAAACAACAACAACAAAAAACCTGCAAGTATACAATATACATTACATCTCCAGTATTTATTTATCCTGCCTAACTGAAACTTTTTAACTTTGAGCAACATCTCCCATCTTTCCTACGCCACAGCCCTGACAACCACCATTCTATGCTCTGCTTCTATGAATCCGAATTTTTTAGATTATACGTATACGTAAGCTAATGTAGTATTTGTCTTTCTGTGCCTGGCTTATTACACTAACCTAATGTTCTCCAGATTTATCTAGGTGACAACATGTCATCTATGTCAAAACCATAACAGGGTTTCCTTTTCAAAGACTGAATAATATTTCATTGCATATGTATTGAGTTAAAATTATAAACAGCAAACCTGGGACCTGAGAAGGCAGGAACCTTAATTATCTCGTTCACTCTTCCCTATGGCTCCAGAACTTAGAAAGTAGCACTCTCTGAACTTTTTGCCTGTGTGCTTCATAAAAGAATTTTAATAATTCATATCCCATTTTACACTTTTAAAAATTGACATCAGGCTGGACACAGTGGCTCATGTCTGTAATCCTAGCACTTTGGGAAGCTGAGGCAGGCAAATTGCTTGAGCCCAGGAGTTCAAGACCAGCCTGGGAAAAATGGTGAAACCTTATCTCTACCAAAAATACAAAACATTAGCCAAGCATGGTGTTGCACACCTGTAGTCCCAGCTATATAAGTGGCTTAGTAGGGAGGATTGCTTGAACCCAACTGTTCAAGGCTACAGTGAGCCATGATTCTGCCACTGCACTCCAGTCTGGGCAATGAAGTGAGACTCTGTCTCAAAAAGAAAAAAAAAAACCTGACATCTAAAAACTCTTATCACAACTTTAAATAGTGAAAATGGATTCTTTTCTGGCGTGATGTTGCATAAGTGCTCTCACTATATTTTCATCAAAACTGTGGGTTTGCAAGTTTAGCTTGTCCAATTTATGGAAAATGTCTGCCATATTGTTTCATTGGCAAAGCCAGTCCTCTTTGTCCAATCAAATAATCCAAATTATTTTACTTAATTTTTAACCATTTTAAAATTGCCTTTTTCTCTTTTTAAATTAATTAATTTATTTTACATAGAACTATATGAACTATCCTTTATTTTGTAAATCAAATAAAAGTGTTAATATAGAGCTGAGCGTGGTGGCTCATGCCTATAATCCCAACACTTTGGGAGGCCAAGGTGGGCAAATCACCTGAGGTTCGGAATTCAAGACCAGCCTGACCAATATGGTGAAACCCTGTCTCTTAAAAAAAAAAAAAAAAAAGGGTTAATATACTAGTCCTTCCTTATCCACGTGAGATACCTTCCAGCACACCTCCGTGGATGCCTGAAACTGTGGATAGTACGAAGCCCTATATATATACCATGGTTTTTCAATCCAGTAATTCAGAAGGCTGCTAAGTAACTAACGGATGGGGAGTGTAGACAGTATAGATTTGTTGAACAGGGGGAAGATTCACATCCTGGGCAAGACAGCATGGGACAGTGGAGATTTCATCATGCTACTAAGAGATGGCATGGAATTAAAAACCTATGAATTGGTTGTTTCTGAGTTGGTTGTTGAAACCTATGAATTGGTGATTTTCCACTTAATATCTTTTGGACTGTGGTTGACAGTGGGTAGCTAAACCACACATCGGGGAGGGGGGGACTACTGTACATGTTCCTGAAATGGCCTTTGCAAAATTATGACAGCAAGAGAAATTTGACATCTTGCTTGTAGCCTCACAGGCTATCTGTCTGTTCATTTCTGGGTATGGGCCAAGCTAACTTCGGGGAAAATTTAGTTTATAGTTAAAATGATAACAGCCCTTCCTCCAAATCGAACTGTTCTTATAAAACTAATGCAAGGTAATGAAGCTATGAGGATGAGAGGGGCTTGAATTCTAAATAATTGTCAGCCATCATTCTGGAGGTCGGATTTGCAGCTTCCGAAATAACTCTTGGAGACAGGCTCTGGGGGCACAAAGAAAACAAAACAGACAAGATCTCCCCTCTTGTGGCAGCTACATTTTAGAGTGGAGAGATAAAATAGACCAAAAAAGGCAACAATCTCTAGTAGTTTTAATCGCCAGGAAGGCAATGTGATAGCCTATCTTGAGTTGGGCGGCCCCACCTGGACCCACCAGCCAGTCCTGTGGCCCCTAACCAGTAACTGACTCAGCACAAGAGGCAGCTTCAATTTCTTATGACATCATTTCCAGCTCAATCAATCAGCATGCCCCCTACCCTACCCCTTCCCAGCTAACTATCTTTGAAGAACCCCTAACTTAGGAGCCTTCGGGGAGGTTGATTTGAGTAATAACTCCATCTCTTACGTTTTGTGACCAGACTTGTGTCAACTAAACTCTTTCTTAGGCCGGGTGTGGTGGCTCACGCCTGTAATCCAAGCACTTTGGAGGCCAAGGTGGGCGGATCACCTGAGGTTGGGAGTTCAAGACCAGCCTGACCAACATGGTGAAACCCCGTCTTTAAAAATAAAAAATAAAATAAACTCTTTATTTATTGCAATGCCATGATTGCAATATGGACAATAATAGTGTCCATGAGTCAATTTTGTTTGTGCAGCAGGCAGGAAGAATCCACTGGGCAGTTCCGTCACTCTGAAACTTTATTTCTACATTCTGAGAAAGATGGAAGGAGGGATGGACAAGTTGGTGGTCGGATAAAGGGACAGGCAGATAGATAGATCTCTATCTTCAAGGAAAGGAAGAAATAAAAGCAATCAATCATTTTGCTAAGCCCCCTTTGTTTAGCTCTCAAGGATATGCCCTCTGGAAAAATATGTTCTTGAAGTGTCCCTTGTTCAATTCCTGTTAGTTTACACCCAGGCAATGTGGAGTCCTGATTTAGGGAGGGGGAGTTGGGCTGGTGGGAATGAAGGAAAGCAAAAAGAGAAAGCAGATAAGCTATAAGTCTACCTTTCTTCATGGTTCAGGATACATAGTCCTCCTGTGCAAATAACTCAAAATCTTCCTGCACCCAGCTATTATCAGACACCTCAGGTGATAGAAAAATATGTTAGCTCACTGCAATCAGCATTATCAGTTCTGCACAAAGTCCTCTTTAACACACAGCCCAAGCACCATTCTATCAAATTCCCAGCACGCCTTTGTTTCCTAGCAGTCAGCTCCTGTCTTACTGATTTGCCTGTTGCACCCTTGCAATGTACTTTCCTGCTTTGTGTAATATATCTGCCTTTCTTTACCTACAACTGTCTCGGTAAATTCTTTTTACCACCTGCATGACACAGGCCCCAGATAGTCACTACCCACGACAGGCAGTGGAAAGGGTGCTATGCTTTTGTTTGTGGAAGGGGAGATGTACAAGGAGAATTGGAAAACTGAGTTTGCAGGCCAATCAATTTTAGAAAAGAGTATACAAAAATTCAGGATTCCCCTAATGTATCTGGACCCACAGATCCCTTTGAAGGGTCTTCCCAACTGTGTTACATGCACCTCAGGGTACAGGACTTCCCAATCCCCCAACAAAAAAAGGGGGGGACTGGGTACTAGCCCAGGTGGAGAGACTGGCAAAAGTGAGAGCACATAGGAATCTGTAAGTTATACAGGATTTCCTGTACCCTGAGGTACATCTAGCCCAGTTGAGAAGACCGTTCATCTTACTGACCTAAAGGAAGAAACTGAAGCAAAATTAATGTAAGTAGAGTCTATTTGGGCCAGGGTTGAGGACTGCAGCCTGGGAGTCATGGATTCAAGTTGCCCTGAATATATGCTCCCATTAGCAGCCATCACAAGTGGGTTAAAAAAGAAGATGAAAAAGTTAGGATGCAGTTCCTAAGTTGCCTACCAAGAATTTACAACGATTCGTTAAAATAACATAAGCTACCATTGTCTATACATTGATCTTTGTATAGATATTGAAGATAATAGGTGAGGGTCACATTGTGTAACTTGTGATAACATTGTGGGTAATTTATCAGTTACTCTGAAATTACAGTGAAGGGAAGAGAAAACAAAATGCCTTTAAACAATTACTCCCAGGCCTGGGTGCAGAGAATGTGACAGATGTCTCATGCTCCTGCCTCTCTGGGCTGAATCAATTTTGCATACCTCACATTCCTCAGACTGCTGTGAGCCACTTTCTCAATGTAGAGCAGTGCTTGACACAGGATATTGCTCTAAACATATTTTTTTTTTTTTAGATGGAGTCTTACTCTTTCACCCAGGCTGTAGTGCAGTGGTACAATCTCAGCTCACTGCAACTTCCGCCTCCTGGGTTCAATCAATCTCCTGCCTCAGCCTCCTGAGTAGCTGGGATTACAGGCATATGCCACCATGCCTGGCTAAATTTTGTATTTTTAGCAGAGACAGGTTTCACCATGTTGGCCAGGCTGGTCTCAAACTCCTGACCTCGTGATCCGCCTGCCTTGGCCTCCCAAAGTGCTGAGATTACAGACATGAGCCACTGAACCCAGCCTAAAACTGTTTCTTTCTTTTTTTTTTTTTTTAAAGATGGGGTTTCACCATGATGGCCAGGCTGGTCTTGAACTGCTGACCTCAGGTGATCCACCCACCTCAGCCTCCCAAAGTGCTAGGATTACAGGCATGAGCCACCGCACCCAGACGCCTAAAACTGTTTCTTAATTGAATGAGCAGGAAGGTTCTATGCAGTGAGATTAGCAAATGCAAATGAAGCAGGAGCTAGGTTTACAGTGTGGTCAATGATGAACTGCCCATGTGATCATGGTACCGTAAAATTTTATAATGAACCTGAAAAATTTCTACCACCTAGTGACATCTTGATGAGTCTGACCCTGTGTAGGACTAGGTGAATATGTTTGTGTCTTAGTTTTAAAAGTGGAAGAAAAGTTCTAGAATAAGGCTATAAAAATGTTTTTGTACATCTGTACGATGTTTTGTTTTAAACGAGTGTTATAAAAGAGGCAAAAAGTTAAAAAATTAAAACGTTTATAAAGTAAAAATGTTATAGTAAGCTAAGGGTAATTTATTGCTGAAAAAAGAACATTTTAGTTTTTTATTTCTATTTTTGTACAGATGGGAATCTCGCTGTTTTCCCAGGTTGATCTTGAACTCCTGGGTTCAAGCGATCCTCCTGCCTCTTCCGGGATTACAGGCATAGCCTAAGTGTACAATGTTTAAAGTTTATAGCAATGTACAGTAATATCCTAGGCCTTCACATTCACTCAACACTCACTCACTGATTCACTCAGAGAAACTTCCAGGTTTGCTAGTTCCATTCATGGAAAGGCCCTGTACAGGTGTTCTAATTCTTTTTATTATTATTATTTATCATTATCATTTGAGACAGAGTCTTGGTCTGTCTTCAGGCTGAAGTGCAATGGCGCAATCTCGGCCCCCTGCAACCTCTGACTCCCTAGTCCAAGTGATTCTCCTGCCTCGGTCTCCCAAATAGCTGGAACTATAGGCACTCCCCACCACGCCCAGCTAATTTTTGTATTTTTAGTAGAGACAGGGTTTCGCCACTGGCCAGGATGGTCTCGAGCTCATGACCTGGTGATCTGCCCGCCTCGGCCTCCCAAAGTGCTGGGATTACAGGCATGAGCCACAATGCCAGGCCCTATTTTTTATCTTTTTTAAAAAAAATTATTGTTTTGAGTCAGAGTCTCGCTCTGTCACCCAGGCTGGAGTGCAGTGGCGAGATCTTCGCTCACTCCAACCTCTGCCTCCCGGGTTCAAGTGATTCTCCTGCCTCAGCCTTCTGAGTAGCTGGAATTACAGGCACACACCACCACACCCAGCTAATTTTTTGTAATTTTAGTAGAGACAGAGTTTTGCCATGTTGGCCAGGCTGATCTCGAACTCCTGACTTCAGATGATCCACCCGCCTTGGACTCCCAAAGTGCTGGGATTACAGGTATGAGCCACTGCACCCGGCCCTATTTATTTATTTTTATTTTTTATCTTCTTTTTTTTTCTCTTTTTTTTTATGTGCTTCTCATATGTAAAATACATTTAGCCCAGCCCTATTTATTATCTTTTATTCCATCATTTTACTGTACCTTTTCTATGTTTAGATACACAATTACCATCGCGTTTCGGTTGCCTACAGTATTCAGGACAGTAATGTGCCATGCAGGTTTGGGGCCTAGGAGCAATCGGCTATACCGGGTGGCCTGGGTGTGGAGTAGGCTCTACCATCCAGGTTTGTGCAACTATGCTCTCTGATGTCCGCACAACAAAACTGCCTAACAACACATAAGCCAAGATCGTGCCACTGCACTCCAGCCTGGCAACGGAGCGAGACTCTGTCTCAAAAAATATATATATTAAAAAAAATTTAATAGAAGAATTTGTAAGTTGTTGGGCTCAGAAACTGATACCCCAAACTATGGTGCTTTGACATACTGAAGCAAAGAACACTCAAGATCTCTCTGACCTTCTCCCTCACCTCATCTTTCCCAAAAAAGTTGCAGTTCTTTCTTTTTTTTTTTTTTCGAGTCAGAGTCTCGCTCTGTTCCCAGGCTAGAGTGCAGTGGTGCCATCTTGGCTCACTGCAACCTCTACGTCCCAGGTTCAAGCAATTCCCCTGCCTCAGCCTACCGAGTAGCTGGCACTACAGGTGTGCCACCACGCCCAGCTAAATTTTGTATTTTTAGTAGAGGAGGGGTTTCACCATGTTGATCAGGATGGTCTCAATCTCCTGACCTGGTGATCCGCCCGCTTTGGCCTCGCAAAGTGCTGGGGTTACAGGTGTGAGCCACTGAGCCCAGCTAGTTTCTTTATCTGCTTAAGATCCAGACACACTAAGGCACATTAAGGACAATTGTTTTTTCTTCCCTTTCCTATAAAATCAAGAGTGTAGCCGCAATTGAATAGAACTTTTCACAAGATAATGTACACTTTAATATCTGTTTCCTGATTCCATCCATTCTCCCTAAAAATCCCCTCAACAGATTTCCTCTTCCCCCACTTCCATAACCTATTTTGCCAGGTTGACATATACACTTTGGCACCAGGTTTCGGGGTGAGCAATCTCTCAGTGAGTCTCCCTGCGAGTACACAGCAAATAAATTTGTATGCCTTTTCCCCTGTTGATCGACTTTTTGCAAGTTCATTTTTCAGTGAACCTTCAGGAGACGACGGGGAAAGCTTTCCCTTTAACCATATAAAGGCAAGGCAGGAGGTTTAAATTTTATTCTGTGCACAGTGGGAACCATTAGAGGGTTTGGATGAGCAGATGGAAGGTGGAGAATTTTTGTTTTTCAGAAGGGTGGTGTTATGGGCTGAAATTTATTCCCCCAAAGTTCGTATGTTAAAGTCCTAACTCCCAGTATCTCAGAATGTGACTGTATTTGGAGATAGGGTCATTAAAGAGGTAATAAGTTAAAATGAGGTCATGAGAGCCAGGCGCAGTGGCTCATTCCTGTAATCACAGCACTTTGGGAGGCTGAGATGGGCAGATCAACTGAGGTCAGGAATTCAAGACCAGTCTGGCCAACATGGCAAAACCTCATCTCTACTAAAAATATAAAAATTAGCTGGGTGTGGTGGCATATGCCTGTAGTCCCAGTGACTTGGGAGACTGAGGCAGGAGAATCACTTGAACCCAGAGGCTGCAGTGAGATGAGATCATGCCACTGCACTTCAGCCTGGGTGACGGAGAGACTCCATCTCAAAAAAAAAAAAAAAAAAGTCATGAGGATGGGCCCTAACTCAACATGATTAGTTTCCTCATAAGAGGAGATTCGCACACAGACACAGACACACACAGAGGTAAGACCATGTGAACACACAGGGAGAAAGTGGCCAAGGAAAGAGGCCTCTGAAGATACCGACCCTACCTGCCAGCACCTTGCTTGGTCTCAGAATTCCAAGTTCAGATCAGGAATGACAAATCAAAATGGTAGCAGAAAAAAAATGGACAGATTCACGATATAGTTTAGAGATAGAACTGGCAGAACTTGCTGTTGGATTAGGAATCTAAAAATGAGGACATGGGTTAAGACTGTCAAGTGAATAATGATAAGGTTCATAAATTTGGAAAGGAGAGTTTATTTATTTATTTTGTAATTCAGTCTCCGTAAAGATTGTCAAAAATTGCCAGTGCTGACTATATTTCAAGTCATCATGGTGGGGTATTGGGAAAAGTTTTCAATTAGCAATAATCGTGCCTCGAATAAACCTCATTGGCTATGATACTGCCACTGTGCAAAGCTGGAAAGGAGAGCTTTATTTCACATAAAGGGTCGCATGCTGCAGGTGGCCATTCTGACAGGCCGGGAAGCATAGCCTCCAGCCAGTAGCTGAAAACATGCACTTCGAGGGAAGGGCACAGGAAACAGGAATTTATACTGAGCAGGTGGCCAAATATGCATATTTAATAAGCTGTAGGAGGGGTCATGAATATTTATGAAAGGAGAAATGTGGGCATGTGCAACTTAGCTTCATGCCCCTTCATGGGTCCCATGTACAAAAAATGGTGTTCTTAGCATGATCTGATGGTGGAGGTTTTGAGCCTCTGATGTCAAAAGGCGAAGCAGAAGACACAAAAACCCTCCCTGCGCATCCTTTGTAAATTGGCCAGAACCATTCAGTGGTGGGTGGTCTCTTATCAGGAAGGAATGCATGTTGGTTGTTGTGGTGAAAAGGCAAAAGGGAGGGGCAGTTGGTGGCAATCAGTGGTGGAGTCAGGGTTTCCAAAGGGCTGGTTTCTGTTTAGACTTTAGGAAAGAATGCCTACTGGCAGCTAGGAAGGGAGGGGGTCTAAGGAGGGGCACCCTGCCTCCAGATGCCGCCCAGGGTTCTCCTTGGCCAAGAGGAAGTCCATTCAGTCCATCATGGGGCTTAGGATTTTAGTTTTACTCCTCAAGAGAAAATGAAGTGACCAGGAAGAAAGGAAAAAGCTGTGGGGAGGGAAAGAATGACTGGAACCTTAAATTTTCCTTCTAGTGGTAAAGTTTTAACGACCCAGGTCCGATCACACATTACTTGTTTCCATAGGGAATAATGTTTACTTCACTATCAGTCTGTAAATGCTGTTTACTAGTTTTTAACTTTTTAAATCAACTCACAGCAGAGGAGGCTTTATGACTACATGATTACAGAGCAGTGTGTAAATGTGATGCCCTTTTTAAAACTATATAAAAATAATAATGTAACTAAGAAAAATTAGAAGTTGTGGCTGGGAAGGAGAAAGGGTAAATATGTGCCATAATGTCCTCATCTTTATGGCCAGGAATGGAGAGGTCTTTCTGATGATGATGAATACAAAGAATACAGGCCTCTTTTATTTTATTTTATTTTATTTTATTTTATTTTATTTTTTTGAGACTGAGTCTCACTCTATCCCCCAGGCTCTAGAGTGTGGTGGCATGATCTCGATTCACTGCAATCTCCACCTCCCAGCTTCAAGTGATTATCCTGCCTTAGCCTCCTGAGTAGCTGGGACTACAAGCCCACACCACCACACCAGGCTAATTTTTGTATTTTTAGTAGAGATAGGGTTTTGCCATATTGGCCATGCTGGTCTCAAACTCCTGATCTCGTGATCCACCCACCTTGGCCTCCCAAAGTGCTGGAATTACAGGCATGAGCCACCGTTCATGACCTGCGGACCATTATTATTATTATTATTATTAGAGACGAAGTCTTGCTCTGTCGCCCAGGCTGGAGTGCAGTGGCACAATCTCGGCTCACTGCAACCTCCACCTTCTGGATTCAAGCAATTCTTTTGCCTCAGCTTCTCTAGTAGCTGGGCCTACAGGCACATGCTGCCACATCTGGCTAATTTCTTCTGTATTTTAGTAGAGACAAGGTTTCACTCTGTTGCCCAGGCTGGTCTCAAACTCCTGAGCACAGGGAATCTGCCTGCCATGGCCTCCCAAAGTGCTAGGTTTACAGGAGTGAGCAACCATGCCCGGGCTACAGACCATTTTTAAAAAGTGGAAACCACCAGATAAACGATTGTGAATGGTAGATTCCAGAGGGTGGAGGTATCTTTTATTGTATATCTCATGTCCTTCTATAGCATTATGAGATTTTTTTAAAACATATTGCCAAAGGTAGAATTACAGCCAATTTAAAGACTCAGTTGGCTTTATTGTAATTCTAGAATTGGGCAATGCTTCAGTCCATAAAATAGAATCAGTGTTCCAATGCGCTGATTCATATTCATAGAGAAGACCTAAAGGAAGCAGAAGCTAAGAACAGAGTGTATTAGTCCTTTCCAAGTTACTTTTCTTGTAAGGTGGGGACATAATAGAATAATAGAAAAATAACTGAGTAGTTAATATCAGTTTTCTTCAGGCTACCTTTTTGCCTGTAAGGATTAAGGCAGAGCTAACTTCCTCATGATTGAGGGACTGAAAGCTTCAAAGGACCTGTTTGGGAAATTGAGTGTTTTGTTTCTCTCTCTCCTGATTTCTCTGAAGGTCGGATAACTTAGTTTAGGTTTGGTGAAACTTTAGCATGGGTGACTCCATTCTGATTTTTAGGCTGGTCTGCTGGGGCCTGGTACAGAAGTTTAGTCCAAAATGACGGCCTCTTGTCATTTTTACTTGATGCATATTAATTACTTACATAATAATTGAAAACTAAGTCTAATTTTTTAAAAATAAAGACACCAAGCTCGGATCCTGAGGGTCTGGGAGAGCACATGCTCTTTCTTACTCTCCTGTGCACAATGAGAATACCCCCAAGCACAGAGTGACTCTCCTAGGGAGGGGTGGGGCTGAGACAAGATCCTGACCTAGTTGGAGGCAGGTCCCCTCACCCTTGAAAGCCTCTCCTTGGCCTGGTGCGGTGGCTCACACCTGTAATCCAAGCACTGTGGAGGCCAAGGCAGGCAGATCACCCGAGGTCAGGAGTTCAAGACAAGCCTGA
>PVKP010018614.1:0-43998 GCA_004027715.1 Plecturocebus donacophilus | reverse complement strand
TGCTGAGCTGCTGTGGGCTCCGCCCAGCTGCCGTGTGAACTTCCCTGCAGTCCTGTTTATATGGGTGTAATTAGATCTGCCTCGGCAATAGTGGCCCGCCTCCGTAATGGCGGGTTGCCTCGGCAATGGCAGGCTGCCTCCGCAATGGCGGACTACCTCTGTAGTGGTGGAGTGCCCGTAATGGCGGACGCCCCTCCCCTACAGAACTGGACCGTCCCGTGTTCAGCTGTGCCCGCTGCGAAGCTCTTAACCGAGAGCGTTTCCAATTGCTGTTTCAGCCGAGCCTGATCACCTGGCTCGCTGTCTCAGAGCGTTTTTTTAGTTGAATGGTCGACTCCCAGGTGTTCCAGTCGCCTGTTGAAAAGGCGCCGGGATCTGTGTGATTTCCCCTGCGGGGACACACTGTGCAGGCTGAAACAGTGGCGCTGAGATTCGTAGCGCTTTTCTGCCTGGGAATCTCCTGGGCTGGCTCCCTGATTCAGTCCCCTTTTTAATCCGCCTTCCCGTAGCTCCACTCGCCAGTTAAAAGGGCACACAGACCAGCGGATTTTGTGCGGAGAACCGCCGCGCCGGGGTGCAGGCAAAGCAGCCGCGCCAGCCCAAACAGCCGCACTGGCGACCCGTGGGGCTGCTCCGCCTGGGGATCTCCTGGTCTGGGGGTAATTAAAATCCGTCTGGAAATGCGGCGTCCACTCACCCTCTGCACTTTCACTGGGAGCTGCAATCCTGAGCTGCTCCTATGCGGCCATCTTGGCAAGTATCGATAATTCTTTTAAAATTAAGATATTCAAATCCAAATGGTATTGACTTTCAGTTGAAGAGGAAATTACAAATCAGTGTGAAGAAATCTGTTTGATATTTGTGCACCTGACTTCACCCTTCTTGGTGTCCTCACAAGTGGGAAATTGCTGCCAGTGCTGATGATAAGTGGGCACATTTACTACATCCACTATTTAATTTGGAAGCCAGTAGCTGAATGAAAATAATGCTATGTTTAAAATTAAGATATGTCAGACTGGATCTCCTGGCACATATTTCAGGCCCAATACTGAGATGAATACTAAAAAACAGATCTTTGGCAAACATGCAGAGCTGCAGCCGGGAGGGGGAAGAACAGAGGAGCATCCAGCCCAGGGGAGGGTCTCTCAGGCCTGGGAGTTGGGGTTCAGAGGAGCAGCCAGCCTGGGGGAGGGGCACTGAGTCCTGGGAGTCGGGGTACAGATTGGCGGGAGACAGGATGAAAAGGAAAGTGGGGCTGGGTACAGGATGTAACAACAGAAAGAAAATCACTAAGAACCTAGACACCGAACAGCTTGACCGACCGTCTGGACCCACTTGACGTACGCTGAACCTTGCACACAGCAGAACATGGCCTTCTGGAGAGCCTGCGTGTGTTCGCCCAGCTGGAGCCCGACACAGCGTGAGCCGGTCCACAGCGCCGGAAATCGCTGGGCGCAGCGTCTGACTCGGTAGAACTACGATGAAGCCAATGAGAAAGATAACTAGAAGATCAAGATCCCCAAATACTTAGAAATCAAACAACACACCCTGAAATGGGTAAAAGAAGAAATTAAAATGAAAGCCAGAAAATATTTTGAATTAAACAATAGCGAACGTGACAGTTATAGAAGTTCAAGACACCTAGTGTAAGCGGTGCTCGAATAGAAACGTACACCCTCCAGGCACATGCTGGAAGAGCACAAAGGTGCAAAACCAGGGCTCCGAGCTCCTGTCTCCGGGATATGGTGAACCGGAAGCAGAAAGGAGCAGGACGGGAAACGTGAGGCAGAACGTGACTAAAGCCAAGCCCTATTTCACTGGAAATCCTTTCAGGATGCACGAGTCCCTGCAAGGCAATAGAGAAAATGAAAACACGTGCTATAGATCTCAGAAACGAAAGGGCCCCAAAACCACAGATGCAGCTGACACTGAAAGACAACGCGAGGAGGCTGGATAAGGAACCGTTTTGTGCAGATGTCTTGGGAAATTCCGACGGATATTTTGGGAGATTCTGACAGATATCTTGGGAAACCGTGACGGCATAGGCAGTCCTTGAAAGCCATGACTTACTGGCCCGAGAAGGAACAGACATGTAAACTGCCCTGTAAGTTTAATGAAATGAAATCTGCAAAGAAAAACCTTCCCGTAAAGAACCCTGTGCAGCCAGAGGACGTGATTCCTCTGCACCTTCGGCCTCCAGACCGTGGCTTTCTGCAGGCACGGGCTCCGCGGCTGCACATCTGGGTGAAGTGTTTCCAGGCAGGCCTGTGGTTCATGCCCACAGAGCTCCTCTGCCCAAGCCCCTTCCTTCCCCAAGCCCCGGACGTGGTGAGCACCCCAGGACGGAGGTGGGACCCTTGCTTCCAAGGCGGCCTTAGAAAGAGGATGAGAGGCGCCTTCTACCTGCAAACACCGAGACTTCCTCCAGTGCGTCAGTAACCGTGCTGCGGACCGCAGGGCCGGGAAAGTGGTGGGAATTGGCTGGTACACACAGTGGGATTGGGGAGGGCGGGGCCTGCAGCCCGAACCCTGGACCCAATCCGAGCCCCGAGGAAAAGGGGCTGAGACCCTCCACACCACCCCGGCACTGGCCTGAGATGCTTGCAGACAGGACTGGAAGGAAAAGAAAGAAGCTTCTGGGGAAAACCGAGAGACGACTCATCTTCGAGGCCTTGCAGAGACGAAGATTTTAAAAAACAAGGCATAAAAAGAACTGTTTGTAGCAGAAAACACCAGGAATATTGGACCTCATCAAATTTAAGAATTTTTGATCATTAAAAGGCCATGAAGAGTTAAACAAACAAACAAAAAATACAGATCTTTTTTGAAGATAAATGTGATGTTATCAAACAAGACCATTTTGAGTTACTTGGAACATTTTAAATTTAATCTGAAAATCATCAAGTTGGATATTATTCTGCAACCTTTTGACAGCAAAGTTATCAGTGAAACATAGTATTATGTTTCTGGATTTACTTCTACAGAAATGCCATCTGGAATTGAAAACACCTTTCTGATAGTGATGATGGGAGAATTCATAATCTGAATTCTAGGGAACGGATTCATTGTGCTAGTTGACTGCATTGACGGGGTGAGGAGTCAAAAGATCTTACCAGCCAACTGCATCCTCACCAGCCTTGCTATTTCCAGAATCAGTCAACTTTGGATAACACTGTTTGATTCATTTGTAATAGCATTATGGCCACATCTGTATGCCTTCAATAAACTAATACAATTTATTTGTATTTTGGGGGGCACTGAACAATCACTTAGTTACTTGGCTTGCTGCCTTAGTGTTTTTTACTTCTTTAAAACGGCCAATTTCTCCCACCCTTGCTTCATCTGGCTGAGACGGAGAATTAGCAGAGTGCTACTTGTACTCCCACTGGGGTTTTGTTCTTACTGTTTTCAACTTGGCATTAACAGGTGGACTTAGTGACTTATGGATTAACATCTACACAACATATGAAAGAAACTCAACTTGGTCTTTAGATAGAAATAAAACTCAATATTGTAGCTTCTGGATTCCTGTCAAGTTTGATCTACTTAATTCCCTTTCTTCCATCCCTGACCTCACTGCTTCTTTTAATTCTGTCCTTGATGAGACATATCAGGAATTTGCAGCTCAACACCTTGGGCTTGAGGGACCTCAGAATGAAGGCCCATAAGAGGTCCATGAAAATGAAAATGATGGTGTCTTTCCTCTTCTTTTTGGTTCACTTTTCTTCTCTCCTACTAACAGGTTGGATTTTCCTTGTATAGCAGAAATAGCAGGTCAGTTTCTTCGTCTTGTTAGCATCAACTATTTTTCCTTCAAATCACTCATTTTTCCTAATTTTGGAAAATGGTAAGCTGAGACAGACTGCTGTGAGACTACCGTGGCATCTTAAGTGCCACCTAAAAGGAGTGAAACCTTCAGTGTTGTGGACTTTTCCAGATTTTTCTAAATTCCAGGGGAATTAATGAGAAAACATTGAAGATGTATTTTAGCATCTGTGTGTCACCCAGACTCTTTTAAGGTATAATTGGGCATCACAAAATTTCCCTAGAATTGCCTATAAAGGAATAATTTACTCATGAAGTCAGTCAATGTAATACTGGATTTTAAAAAAAGTATCATTGTCATTTTAATATTTGCTGGTAACAAGGCAATATTTGTGATGATATAAATGTAAAACGTATAATGCAACATGTATTAATTTTATATGTGCAGGCAAATGTATGATTCCATTCATATGTGAGAAAAAAAACCAGTAATATTTGGAAATGGTTCTAAATACCATTAGAACCTAATGCCTACTCCAAGCTGAAGTAGTTGGAATATTTTTATAACACTAAATGAAAGACATTAAGAACTAAAAATATTTAAAGCATATAATCCATATAATCTCATAACTATATATATATATAACTTGTAAAGCAAAAGCGCATTCTCTCATTAGGACTACAGCTAGGAATTCAAGCTATCCTACCTTTGTAGTATAAGTGCAAAATCAATTGAATTTATAAAAAGAAGCTGAACACTTATCCCTGTGTCCATAATGATGCTTATATTTTTACTTTATAGGATCAAAACCGCACCTTGACACAGGGTCTCTGTGTGTGTGCCCATGCGTAATGATATACTTTTGTCATATCATGAATACCCTATGCCACATCAGAGAAAACTAATACAACCAATTAACTCCCTAAGGATAAGAATGTAAAGGAAATTTTTAAAAGAATGTCACATATTTGCATAAATTTTAGACATGTTTGTATTTGTGTATAGTTCTAGGTTGACTTTTAAAATAAAACAACTTAAAGTAACTAAAAATGTATATAATGCATAATCTTAAGACCAGCAAGTGGTAAAATTATGCTTGCTAATTATATTACAATTTTGAATACGATAGTCTATAAATGGTAAGCTGTAGAGACTATAATTGAAAAGATATTTAAAAACTATTAATAATACATCTTTATTAGGTTTTACAATTGCCATACTTTTTCAATGATAGAAGCAACCAAAAAAATAACTGTAGAAATTAAATGTTGAAAATATATCGATTGTAAGTATGTTTACAATATTGGAGTAGTAGATGCCAGGAAAAATGTAAGGACCAAAAGTCTTTGTAAAATGTGCTCTTACTCCAGGAAACTGTACTGTGTGGTGCTCTGATGTATTGATGATGGTGATGATGATGATATATGTATGTCCAGGCCTATACAGACATTTAGGTTTTAAAAACTTCATTCATTGTTAGATATTGTATAATACATTTTGTAAGATTTTCATAGACATTATCTTGCTGTAGAAAGGGCAACATTAAAATCACACTGGCTATAATTAGGTTCAGATAGTGAAGTCAATTTTGTTTAGAATTACTCCTTTCAGTAACCAAGTTAAAGATTACTTTGTATTAATTAGAAGATGCTAAGAATATAAATACTAAACTTTTTTCTTTCTTTCTTTCTTTTTTGAGACAGAGTTTCACACTTGTTGCCCAGGCTGGAGTGCAACGGCACCATCTTGGCTCACTGGAATTTCTGCCTCCAGGGTTCAAGTGATTCTCCTGCCTAATCCTCTTGAGTAGCTGGAATTACAGGCATGTGCCACCATGCTTGGCTAATTTTGTGTTTTTAGTAGAGATGGGGTTTCACCCTGTTGGTCACGCTGGTCTTGAACTCCCAATCTCAGGTGATCCACCTGCCTCAGCCTCCCAAAGTGTTGGGATTAGAGGTGTGAGCCACCATGCCCAGCCCAGAAAATGACTATTAAATGCTGGGAGACAGTCTGGGACTGTGACTACTACTGTGTTGCATTCTCCATATTACAATGACATTTTGAGATTAAGCTCTGCACCATCATTTCCATAATATAAGCCTGCGTGGGAGATGCAAGCCACGATCCAAGAAAACGATGATTCTTTGATCTGAAGCTAGTTTCAGGCAATCTGGAGAACTGTATCCTGGGAACAAATAATTGGGAAAAGAAAATGGTTGTCAATTTTTTTTTTTTTTTTTTTTTTTTTGCCAATTGTCTCCCCAATACTTTTTATAGTCTTGAAGTCATGAGAGTTTTTTTTGTTTTGTTTCCTCCAGTTTGGTCATACCTTGATTTATAGAAAAGTTGCCAATAACCCGAATAACCCGTTTCTAATGCCAAAAACAGCTTATGCCTGAGCCCTCCCTTAGGTCTAGAACTTAAGATGAGAAGATATTTTAGGATGTGCAAGCCACGTTGTCTTAAGCTTTACTGAAAGAAAACATCCCAGTGAAATATGTGTGGATCAGTACATATTTCAGAGGATGTGATAGTCTCTGTTGAATCTCTGATGGTTCACATGGTTTGCTGCTGCTCTTAATCTCATGTTCTTTGAGCCAAGGATTTCCTTAATTAAAATACAGAAACAAGAAGGCCATCTGCAAAACCCATACTTCCAATCTACTCATCTGTAACATTGCTTAATGCTATGTGCAGTGACCTAGGCCCTGAGCTAGATTATTGCCAAGAATAAATCTTCATTTAGAAAACTGATCAGTTGGTTGGTTTGATCGATTCAGAAAAAAGTTAGGCAATTTTGTTTGGAAAGGTTATTTGTAGAAGAAATCTCAGGTGATAGACAAACTATTTTTAATTTTAGCTATTTTGAGGGGCACCAATATAGATGCAGCTTAAGAAGACAAAGACATTATCCTGACTTGTATATTGCCACCCCTATTCCTTAGCCCCATGTTTAATAAATAAATCAGTTCTGGAAATAATTTAGTTTTACTTTTATATAGATATAACCTGGCTCCTGAACTTTGAAGCTTCTGTTACTTTCTTTTTTGACTTCAGTTTGCGATACTTGCACAGTTTTCAAAACCCAATTAAAAAGTGAAAATGATCTCTTGAACAACAGGTATTTTTTTTTTCATATCTTTGGCTTTTTGTTTTTTGAGACAGGGTCTTGCTCTGCTGCCCTGGCTGGAGTGCAGGGGCATGCTCACAGCTCACTGTTTTTTTTTTTTTTAATCTGTTGAACGTATCTGTAATTCTCTGCCAATGATCTTCTAGCTGAGACATTCTAGTTACAGTATTTCATTTTTTGGCTGTTTTTCTCCCTCTTTTTGGTTGATGAAAAGTTATACCCAACTTCCCTCACTAATAATATGAGTGATCTCCATTTCTCTTTATTGTTCATTGATGCATTCCACTATTTTATAGTAGCTAAGTGGATATGCTTGGTGTTGAAAGCCATGAAGATGATCAAGATTTTGAAATGTTCATTGCAGATCCCTAATAAGGATAGAAACTGGCAGGGATGTTCTGCAATTAAGCTACTAAGACTTCCATAGTTTCTTCTTTTCATTTGTAGTAGGCTCTTGGGAATGTCCTTGGGCCTTTTAGTTGTGATTGCTGAAATTTATATTTGTGGGGAATGGGGTGGGGAGGTTTACTTAAAATTTGAAAAGATTCATCACTTGACCTGGTGGTAATTCTGCTGAGCAAATTCTATTGTTTTAGCTTGTTCAGGCTGTTATATATATATATAAAATACCATAAAATGGTATGTTTTCCTATAAACAGCAAAAATTTATTTCTTACAGTTCTAGAGGCTGGAAAGTCCAAGATCCAGGCATTCACAAATTTGCTTTCCGGTGAGGGCTCATTTCATTGTTCATAGATGGCTTTTCCCTATAACTACACATGGCAAAACAGGTAAGGGGATTATTTTGGGATCTCCCTTATAAGGGCACTAATCCCATTCATGAGGGTTCCATATTTATGACCTGATCACCTCCCAAAGGCCCCATCTCCTATGATCATCACTTTGGATTTAGAATGCCAATATATGAATTTATCTGGGACAGATTCAGACCATAGCACAAGTGTTAAAACTGCAAGAAGAATCCCGCACTCAAGGTAACCCAAGTAATTGACTAATATGAATCAATCCAACCCAATTGTTGGGAATTCTCATAGTTCTTGCAGAAGTTCTTTCCTTGGTCTATTTTCTTGGAACTTCCTAAGTCTAGTCTTTAGACTACTTTCCATGCTCAAACTTCCTTTGATATTCCTGGGATATTCCTTTCCCTCATTTTTTATCCCTATATTCCTCAACTTTCATCCTATACCCCTTTATACCTCTGCATGTAGGCTTTATTTTCTTCTTGACTCTTTCAAAAGCTACTGATGCCCTGCCAGAAAGATCTCCCATTAAAAGCAAACTGCAAGATTTTCTAACAGAAAATTTAGTTAGGGATCGTCAGGACAGTAATAGACATGGTTTCAAAATTCAAGATTGTCTGAAATCTACTCTGTGTAGGAAAAGAAAGTGCTTCCCTTCCATTCTGGGGACAATGTCCTTTCCTCTATCTTCCTTTGCTCCCGTATCCCTCAGTCCCACCACCCTCTAATAAAATAAGCCAGTAAGCCAGACATGGTGGCTCACACCTGTAATCCCAGCACTTTGGGGGGCCAAGGTAGGTGGATCACCTGAGGTCAGGAGTTCAAGACCAGCCTTGCCAAAATGGTGAAGCCCTTTCCCTACTGAAAAATACAAAGATTAGCTGGGTGCAGTGGCAGGTGCCTGTAATCCCAGCTACTCGGGAGGCTGATGCAGGAGAATCACTTGAACCTGGGAGGCAGAGGTTGCAGTGAGCTGAGATTACGCCATTGCACTCCAGTATGGGAGACAGAGCAAAACTCTGTCTCAAAAATAAATAAAATAAAATAACCCAATAGATTAAAGGCTGCAAAGTATAAAATACTTGAACTTACATATCAAATCATGTTAAATATTTATATTTTAGTATGAAAGTCCCTCAATAGTTACATTAAAAAAAATCACTATTTCCCAGATAATATTTCTGTCCAGAAATTTGAGGAACAGGATTATATGTAATTATCTACATATTTAAGGAAATTGAACTCCTTATAAAATATGTATTTAGGGATTGCTGGAGATTCAATTGAGGTCTGGCTGGTTACCATGACCTTAGGAAGTTACTTATCTTCTCTCTAAATTCCAGTTTGCTTCTCTGAAAAATGATAAAAATGTTTTCCTCACAGGGTATATGTGAGAATTATGGAGCTCATGTGTATAAATAATTTTTCATAGTTCCTGGAATTAAAAACTCAATATATTTTTAAAATGATGCTGATAGTAATGATATGCTGTTTGTCAAGTCATCACATGTATTTTTACCCAGAGTTTAAAAAAAAAAAAACTTTTCCCCTATCCCTTAGGTTACATGTTGCTATGTTGACTATTTTCCTTTTGTAGTTAAAATAAGCTGTAACACATCTTTTCCCAGTACTTTTTTTGCCAGCTAAATTTCTTAAGTTTTATTTTTATTGATAATTATACTACCTGCCTCTCTGCTTCTCCATGCTTGAGGGATCTCTGGATCTATCAATGTGTATGATGGTCTGAAAAAGCCCAATTTATGGGCAGTAAAGGGAATGATCTTATTATCAGGAACAAATATATCTGTTTCCTTTATTGAAACTGCTGGCTGTGTAGAGCATACCAAACAAATGGCCATTCATCTATCTATTCAAAAATATTTACTAGCTATTTTGCACTGGTCAATGCTCTAGGCTTGGGGATAGAGCAGTGAACAAACAAAATCCTTGGCCTAATGGATATTACCTGGAAGTGTGCCAGGAATAATAAACTCACTTGTGAATTATAACAATAAGTGGTTTATTCATGTCAAAAATCTTGTTTTGTCCCCTGGAAATTTCACTGAATTGCATCATGTAGGAGGCAAAGTATACCTCAAAAACTAAGAGCAATTATGAATAAATGATAAACCAAATGATAAACCATATTTACTTCCCAATATATAATATATAAACATATATATTAGGAAGTAAACGTAACTGTATACACATATAGTAAGTACTAACTGTATACATATAGTGACTACTTACATTTATGTGTAATATTTGTGTATATATATATGTACAAATACACACACACACATATACTGTTACTGTTACTACAGAGTATGAAATGGAATAGGATATACTGTCTTCCCTCACAGAACTCCCAATTCTGTTGGAGGATAGAATAAATATAAAGTCGGTTTCTTCAGTTTAACAAAAGACTGATGTGAGGAAAAAAGTTGTAGGAATATGTTCATGTAGCCACCTAAATGGAGCATCCTACTCTATCACCATTTCAGGATTAAGAGTAGACAGTCTTTTGTGTTACAAATTGGGACATTAGTGCCTCTGGGGAACAGTGATGTCCACTATTCTAAATCCCTTGGTATTCCTAGTTCATTGATTAAACTACACTTCTGATATTTTATACTAAAATATTTTGTCTTATCGGAGTCTAGGAAACCTGTCTTGGGTAAATAAAACAAAATAGATAAGTGATGCACAATTAGGGAAAAATAAGGCAACCTATGAAAATGACGTTATGTATTAAAAGAAGTGAGCTTCTATATGGTCAGTGCAAACCAGGAAAAATTTAATGGAAAAAGTGCCATCTAAGCTTAGCTTTAAAATACAGAGTATCTTCAGGCAGAAAAGGGTAGAAAAGGCATATAGGAGAATGTGCCCAAATGGAGTTTGGCTGGAGACAAGGAATAAAGTCTAGAAAGAACAATTACCCAAGGCCAGACATGGTGTTGGAGGGGGCAAGATGCTTATTATTTAAAGCGATAGATCACTGTTTGCTGGACACAGTGAGTAGAATACAGAACACTGCAACTAGTTTAAAACTTTACCTCTCTTGGTGGTTTCTTAGTTTTCTTTTTTTTCCCTGAAAAAACCTGTGTATACTATTTTTTCTGCACAGACCTTGATTTAAAACTTTACCACTCTTAGTGGTTTCTTATAGTTTGCTTATCTGAAAAAAAAGTGTGTATACTTCTTCTTCTGCAGTTTTCTATATCAGATCTTGATTGGCTTACCACCATTACACACATATCTCTCTTCTCTCCCATCCTCCCAGTGTTATAGAATCATTAATGGTAAAATCACTATTCAGTATTTACATAATTATGACTGACTTTACATGACTAGTATTGTTCACAGTTGAGGTATGCAGTGTAGTTTTTGGATTTTTATTTTTTTCCAGGGTTCAAAATTACACGTTTTATTTTCTTAATTTTGAAAAATACACAGATTACTAATTTATCCCCCCACTCTCTAGAAAATAAAAGCTCTCTAGGCTGTATTCAAATACACCAGGTACTCCATTAATTTTTTATTTTTTAAAATATTTAACCTGAGGTCTCCATCTTTAGGCATTTCCTGTTGACTTCATACTGTTCTCTCCTACCACTCTCCCTCTTTAATATAGGTATATTACTATTTTAGAAATGTTACGGCTACCTTGTAATAAAAGTTTTTCCCCACTCAACAACAGATGTATCCTTCAATTTCCCACTTTATAAGGACATTACTACTATTCCATTATCTCTCCCGCCCTTCTTCAACATTCCCACTCGTAAGTCCGTCTGTATTTTTAAAACATGATGGGTAACATTTGCATTCCACTTTGTAACCATAATTAGATACACCCTTAAACAATAAAAACCATAAACAGCATTTGCATTTTACTATTATTTAAATGTTATTCACTGAATAGCCAAGCTTTGTGCTACTATGGGATTTCCTTTTCTGAGGCTCCAAGTCTTGATCCCCATCCTGCCACAAGAGCATTGAAATAGAGTCCATTTTCTTACACTCTCCCCATTAGTTCAAAAGCTTGCAGCATTTTATGCCTGGTACTTGGAGGATGTTTTTCTTGCACAGTTTTGCTTTTTTTCAATTAAAGTTTCTGATTATTATTGTTTTATCTTGTGGGATGAAGAAATATGTGCCTACTGTATCACAGCCTTAATTCCTTCAGCTTCGTATTTCAAATCTTGATTACAATCCAATCCAATATTCCCGGTTTACTGATTTTCTTTTTCCTGAAAATTTTACCCTTTTGTTTGGAAATAATGCACCCTCTGTGCTTTGTCACGTCCTGAAATTCGTCAGGTGTTTAAGGATGCATGCTTTCTTAGGTCTTTTCGAGGGTCTTAACTGCAGTTCTCTGTTTCCGGAATCGTGTATTTTCTCTTTCTAGGAACTGAAGGCTCCCAGCGCCCCCAGGAGGAGCTCCGCTAGCAGCAAAGAGCGCAGCCGCAAAAAGCGCCCGAGCACCCTCGCGAGACTGTAGGGCTCGCTATCCGCTGCTCCGCTGTCCCGCCGCGCCGCAAAGAACCCTAGGAGTCGGCCATCTTGATGGCCCCGGAGGCCGTTAGCTTAGTCACGGGTCTAAATGTGTACCTGCAAGCGAATGTTGAGAATCACCGAGCCCGCGACGTAGAAGTACGGAAAGTTCATGCGCAGCTGCCAGGCCAGTTCGAAGAAGGCGAGGAGGGTGCGGGAGAGCCCTTTGCAGAAAACGCCGTACGAGGTGGGGACCGCAGCGGGGCTTGAGGCCCTGACGGCCAAGGAAGACGCAGTCGCCTCGGGGGCCATGGGCCAGGTGTCGCTTCCCGCCCAGAGTCTGTACCGAGGGTTGCCGCAGGGCCTGCGGACCCCCTAGCTACGGCCGGGACCGACGGGACGGTGGGCAAAGCGGCCCCCGGGCTCAGAACTAAGCTTCTCGCTGCCGCCGCTCTGTCCAGTACCGGGCTCCGGGTCCAGGCGCCGCTGGCGCTCCGCCTCTTCCTGTCTGCTTCTCACAGTGGCATTTACCATTTAGAGCTCAACTCGTGGTAGATCTGGAATAGGATGTGTTGTATAATATGTACGAACAGCCATACAGATATGACCACTTTAAAATAAAAAAAAGCTAAGCAAAATATAACTTGCTCTAGGGCACAAAGTTTGTAAGGGCCAAAGCTAAATTAAAACTTTAGTTTGTCTGCTGTGTTACATGCGATGTTAGCCAGGAATCTTACCCTTTTGATTTCATTAACTCTAATATTAGGTCAGGGTGATTCTAAGCCAGTAAAAGCACAAGGTCTCTGTAGTCATAATATACCATAAACATAAAGGATCAAAACTTTTTCTTTGAATTTTTCTATGTATTAGGAATATTTAAATTGCAAGTGACAGAAATAGCACATTCAAGCAAAAAGAAAAAAAGGTACACATGCGTATATGCACAAGGACATATATACAAAATCATATTACCATCCATGTAAACTCTTAAAAAGTTGATATTAGTATGGAAGCTTCAGTCATTTCTGCGTGGAGATGCACCTGTGAAACCTGTGGCTAGGCTCCAAGGCCTGGAACACTACTCTGTACTTCCAAACTCTTAATACCCTTCGAGTAACAACACATGAATCTCCAATAGGCACAATACTTTTCTGTTATTTAAATGATGGACATTACATTATCTTCACTAATCTCCCATTTTAACTAGAAAGCACTGTATTTTTGAATCTCACACAACGTCTTCATTTGTGGATTATTCAAATGTGTGATTTCTCATCATGACCTTAAGATTACAGTCTAATTTTGAAAAGCATTATTCAGATATTACACATCACACCCTACACTGCATGTATAGTAGCTACAGAGCGTAAGTACTGTACTCTAGAGTACCTCTGTTTCTATATAGTCTACCGATGATATGACTGGTACAACTAACATGCCATTGAGAAATTTGTAAAAAATAATTTTGTGTTCCCAGATAGTATTTCTTCCTTTGCTACTTTGCTGTACCAGTACCACTGCAGCGAGATAGCACTTAGAGGAATTACTTATGACAGCTTCAGAAATACTGATATAGAGGCTGAAGAGCAGTGTAAAATTAATGGTCAATTCCGAGAACTGGGAGAAGATGTGTATTTTCAATTCACAAATATAATTTGCTCCCTTTCAAAATTGAAAGACTAATACATAGAGCCATTCAGGGTCACAGAAGTCATTATATTCCTGGATTTTTCATATCATTTTTCATGTAAAATTTATTTCATTTTTCATGTAAAATTTACACAGTGTAAAGCAATGTGAACTCATTCTCTCTTCTGTTCGTCTTTTGTGCCACCCTTGACGCCCTACTTGCTCCAGCTCTGGGTAACTCCATGAAAACCTTGTCTTCCACCCTGAGACCATGGGAAAAATAGCAGCCACCCACTGATAACATGGCCAGGTTGAGGTTCTGTTATAATGGGAAGAGAATAGGCAAAGAACAGTCACAGAGCTCCAGATCCTACTCCTTAATGCTCTAGAGCTGAGGAAAGATTTTCTTTCCACCTGAGAATGGGATAGGACCAATATTTTAGATGGTTGTAGTTTTTATCTGCCCCTTGATGTTTAGATTTGAATGTCTAATCCACACTTCTTCTCAATAGGCACATATGAACAGGCTGTCAACAGTAACACATCTTAAGCCATTTCTCTGGGTGGTATTTCATTGACTCTTACTTGGCCTTCCTTTCCTAATCTTTTTAAATTTCCCTATTTTTGATGTTATATTCCAGTTCTAATACTTTATAATTTCTTGTTTGATCCTTTGGCAAAGTTTTAAGGTTGGCTTCAGTGGATCTGCACAGTACCATACTGTCAAATTCTCAATTCCTTTTCTGAGAATTTGCCAAGGTAAGTTCTCTATTATATAAGAAATGCATTCAGAATGCGAGAACCAGATTCATAGGATCCAATCCCAAAGGCAAGAGAAAACTTGCATATCAGTGAAAGAGAGTTTGCCCCACATTTGCATGCTAACAAATTGAGTTCAACCTTTCAGTCATCACCCAGAAACTGCTTGAGAGTTATAGGAAACTTTTACACAGATTTAGAACAGTTCTGAAAGGATAACAGATTGTATCGATATACCAATGATTAGGTTCCATAGCAACACTGGGCAATTTCTGAATCAAGACTGCAATCAAGCATCAGATATGTCGCACTGAAGCAGATAATCAGTTACAACATGAGAGATTAAGGTTTTTCTCTATGTGTTCTAGTTATGAGGAAGAATATTTTGCTGATGGTGATATTAGGAGAATTCATGACTTGAATGTTTGGAAATGGCTTGATTGTACAGATTAACTGCATTACTGGCTGAGGTATTGGAAGATTCCTTTAACTGACTTTTCATCAGTTTAGCCACCTCCACAGTTTATCAGCTATGTTTAATACTGCTTAATATTTTTATACTTACATTCATACCACACCATTAACTTGTGCTAATACTAAACTAGAAAAAAGGACGATTTCCTTTTGGACACTAATTGATACTCAACCCTCTGGTTTGCTGTCTGCCTAATAATTTTTGGAGGTAGGACGGTTTAAGATAGCTAATTTTTCTCAGCCATTTTTCTTCTGGATAAAGTGTAGAGTTAATGATGTGAATATTATGATTCTGATGGAGTCCTTTGTTTATTAACATTCCATTGGGAAACCAGTGTTCTTTGGAGTCTGTAATCTTTCTTATTTCATTTTTATCATGTACTGTTTTTTAACTTTTATAGCATATTTGATTCACTTTATGGCAAACAGCCTGCTGAGTATGATATTTTGCAGATAGTAGCAACCTTCTGCCTTTCTGATTACTCTGATTCTGATTCTTCAGAAGAGCAAGCTGAGTCAGACCTCATTGATAATGCTGTGGAAGATTATATTCTTGATATGATGGAAAACCTTGACCCCTTGAAAGTCTTGACAAATACTGTTTTTTTTTTGTTTGTTTGTTTTTTTTGTATAAGAAAAAAAAATCAAGTAGAAGCCCACATGAAAACTCTTTCATTTTTCTTTCTTTTTTTTTTTTCCCTATGGCTTTAATAGGTACATTTAGTTTGGCATCATTGTAATTCTCACCAGAACATTCTCAGAGCTAAACATATACTCTTATTTCCACATTTCAAGCAAGACTTTTCTTTTCCTACCCTCCCAACTCTCTTTTAGACAATGAAACACAATAATTGTCAGATTATTAAGATCTATTGTATTCTTGGCTACAAGTCCAGAGAGGTTGCATGAAAAATCACCTATACCTGAGTCTATTTTTTTTAATTGAGACATTTGTAAACTATGCATGTAGAAGAATATGGTATAGTATGCATTTTTGCATGCATTTTGAAAACCAGCTTGGGAATCCTTCTTCCTTTTAGGTGGTAGAAAACCAAAAGAGAATGTTGCTTCTGCTCTAACAAGGAGAGTAAACTAGGTAGGCTAAAAAGTCATAATTTATTTTGAGCTTATTAGAACTGAAGTTACAAAGTGAGCAGGTAAAGTGAATTTCAAAAGATGACAAGCCTTTCCAAACAGGACACATGAATTGTTTCATCTGTGGCATTGCTCCAGAAAAGTTTTCTGGCATTTTGGTAGGTAAGAAGAAAATGGCTGAAATTTTAACCAATGCTTACAAAGGTTGAGTGTAGTTTAGTGTGACAATTTAGAATACCTGGGAGCCCCAGACACAGGAGTGAATCCCTTTGGGCTTCTACTAAATGCTTCCTGGAAAGATTGAGGACAGAGCAGGACATCTAAGGAAGCACCTTTATGTTATATGGGATAGGTGGCAGAATAATGGCTTTCCTAAAGATATCTGTGTCATAATCTTCAGAACCTGGTAGTATATTACATTACATGGCATGGGGACTTTGCAAATACAATTATTGGTATGCACCTTGAGACAGGAGATTATCCTGTATTATTTAGGTGGGTTCAGTCTAATCATGTAAGTCCTTAAAAACAGATTATTTCTTAACTAGGGTTAGAGTGATGCAACATTTCTGACTTTGAAGATGAAGGAGGCCCCAAGCCAAGGTCTGCAGGTAGTTTCTAGAAGTTGGGAATGTCAAGGAAATGGATTTTCTCCCTAGAGCCTCCAGAAAGCAATGTGGCCTTGCTGACACCTAGACGTTAGCTTAGTAAGACATATATAAGACTTCTGGTCTATAAAACTATAAGATAATTTTGTAGTATTTAAGCCACTAAATTTATGATAATTTGTTATAGCAGTAGTGCAAATCTAAAACAAGTGGGAACAGAGTCTTCTTTAAGTTTTAAAGTGGAGTAATAGAAACTGGAGAAGCCCATTTACACTGTGGATGCTGCATGAGTAAAAGGTGGTTGCTGGCCAGTGCTAGGGGACGGGCAAGAAAACTACATGTCTGGATCTTTATTAAGCAAGATCTACCTGCTGCTGAGTGAGGGGCATGGAATCCACTGTAACTTGGACCCTACTCTGATATTTGGCAACAGCTGATTGGCAACAGGAGTGAAGTAAGAAACCTGCCTGCACTCCTGGGTCTGCACTGTTAACGTGTTAGAGGTCTGTTGTCACGGGGGAAGTCCGGGAAACTTACTTGTTCTGGGCTACATGCTGGCTAAACAGAAAGGATCTGCCACTGAGGGAAGGCAGAAAACCCACCAACCCTGGACTCTGTATGAATACCAGGCAAAAGCCATTTGCTGCAGAAGGGGGCAGTTAACCTGGTGGTATCAAGACCCTCCAGTGATACAAGACATTGATTGGCTGACACTCAGGGAGGGGCAGGAAGGTTGCCTGCCTTGGACTCCAATACTGACACCTGGTGAAAACCTATTGCCACTGGAGGAGGGGAAGAAAACCAGCTTTCAGCCTGGATCCTGCACTGATTTTAGGCAGTTTTTCTTCTTGTGGGAGTGGTAGGAGCATTAAGAAAGTACCATGTCTGAGGCAAAGGTACATAGACAGGGGCAGTTGTTGGAGAATGAAGAGCTCCCATTGCCCCACCATGAACTTTTGTCTGATTAACAAGCAATGCTAGTATACTAGGAGAGGGACACGAGTGTAGAAAGAGTCTTCTCTTTCTCTTCTACAGTGCATGTGTGAACTCTTGACACTGAACACAAACACTGAGAATCCCTTTGGCACTCTAGTCTCTCCAAAACACAAGTTACTGGCATTCTATCACTGGAGCCATTGGAATCTAAATACAGATAAACTACAGATTGGATTAATTTTACACACTAATAGTTTGACAGAATAAGAGGGAAGCCCATGTTTGAGTGGTAATATTTAGGATTTTTCTCAGGATTCGCTGTAAATATGAATACAGGTGCAAAACCTTAGTCATTGTCAAGAGAAAACAATAGCCAGAGGTTGAAATTATCAGACAGAACCTTTAAAAATAATTATGATTAATATGTTAAAATCTAGAGGAAAAGATAACATGCTCAAACTGGAAATTTTAGTAGAGAGATAAAAACTAAGAGGCTCAAATTAAAAACTTGATGTTGGAGGTGAAAGATTCCTTTGGCAGTTTACCAACAGACTGGAAACAGCAGAAACAGAGTCAATAATATTGAAGGCAGATTATTACATATTATTCAAACAGAAACAAAAATGAAGGAGAGAAGGTGAGAAAAGATTGGAAAGACTGACAATATTAATTGGTGAGGATGGGGGGCAACTGGAATCCTCATACATTACTGGTAGATATGCAAAGTGACAAAGCCTCTTTGGATGAGTTTGATTCTTCTGAAGTTAAAAATACCATGAGACCTAGCAGTTCTGACACAGGCACCATTCTTTCCAGATAATTTGTTCTGTACTATGCTCTCTGTTGTACGTTGCAACTCTTGTAGGGAATTATCCTTTCTTATTCTCTCACTCTGCCTGCAACTTGCACTGCACCTACTACTCTCTACTGGGCTCATCTCTTAGATCTGCCTTTCTTCCACCCTGTTACCTGGGCAGGCACCTGCTTCCCAGCCTCTAATAATGTAACTGCTTGGCTGGGAGGGATTGACTTACCCCTGGTAGGGTCCCTCATTAATGGCAGACATTGGGCTAAGGTGCCAGGTAACACTGCATGTCACTCCACAATCCTCCTACTGTGTGTAAGTTATAAAAATTCTAACCCTTACTATGTACCTGCTCAAACACAATTATGGCTACATCATGGAAAAGGAAATGCCTTAACATTTTTGGTTTCAGGTAGCTTCAAACCAGGAAATGCAACCAATGCAACTTTTCCCAACATTATTCCCTGTGCTAAAAAACAATGCCAGGAAAGTAATGGATTCCACCTTAGCTGGGAGGTCTGTTATGGGGGACAATCCTGTAGCCTCCAGTTAGGCAATTATAACTTCTTAGACTGGAGCCCTCATGGCTATTTGCAGAGTGACCATACTGATGTCTGCATCTATCATGGCATCAATCACAGTTTCATAGGTACATCCCATTCTTCTATGATTTGGGTCAATGGGGGGCTTGTATATCCCATACCCCAAGTAGAGTCCATAACACTCCAAGACACTTTATGGCACCTGGGACATCTTACCACCACCTTTAACACCTGGTGTGAGGTATATAATAATTCCAGTAAAAATTATACTATGATCTTTATTCATAATGATACAGGTTAGTGCCTAATTTGTGCTAGCCATCCATGTATTTTCTTTATGGGAACCAATATTTCCATTACACCCCAAAACTCCATGTTTGTGACCCAAGCGCCAGGACAGGTTTGGTTTGCCTCATGTATCACTAATTACAATATATCTAATTTAAATATTACTAATGTCATGGTATTAAGGAGACAATCTGAAGCATTCCTACTAGTCAATCTGACATGCGATTGGCAAGGTTTCTCTGCTCTTGCTACCTTAGAATGTGCTCTGTCCCAGGTCAGACACAAAAGATTCCTAGGTACACTTATAGTCCTATATTCTCAGCCAGAGTCATCCTAGCCACTGCTAGTGTTGCTGTTGCATACTGAATCAGTACAAACAGCCACCTTTGTGGATAGCTTGGCCAGAAATGTGTCTAATGAAGTTCTCCTACAGCAGAGTATAGATCAAAAAATTCTTGCATGTCTGCAAGCCCTCAAGGCTGATTTAGAGTACATAGGGGAATGGCAAGATGCACTGGCATTCTGACAGCAATTAAACTGCGACTGGGAGTATAAGCATATCTGTGTCACCTCTCTACCTTGGCATCCCATAGTTGGGATGAGATGAAACAACACCTCTGGGGAATCTTACATGATAATTTAACAGCAGATGTAAAACAACTTAAAACTAAAATTTAAGAATCTAGTCTAAACACCATAGATCTACATGCGCAGCAAACAGCCATATGGAAGGATGTACAAAAACATCTCTCCTGGATGGACCCCCACTCCTGGGGGTCACTCCTTGATTGGAAAAGGATATTACTGATTATACTCCTGTTTTTCTCATGTTATTTACTAATTGTAGGATGCAAGCTGTAACTGCTACCTCTTATAAACCTACTGCTGCACACATCTGTACTCTTCAATCAACAAAACCTGATGCAAAAAACAGAAAAGGGGGAGACATAGGAGATTGGTCAGGGTGGTGGGAGAAGCTATAGGGAAAGAAGCAGGCCTTTTGAAAGATCAGAAGGCTCTACAAAGCTTCCAGAGAGAATTAAAGCTGAAGGCAGCTAATTTTCTTACCCTGAGTCTAAGGGCAAGGAGTAGGTAACAGGGAGTGTAAAGAAATCTATCTAGATAAGTTTATTTACTTATGTTTTCTGGAGACTGACCTTTGATCATCCACATGCAAGACTGCTCCCTGCAATGGGGGAGGACAATGTTAATTACCCACAAATTGTGTTGGCTCCAGGCCTTTGACATTATACCAGTACTGAACAAAAACAAGTGGCTCTGGCTTATCAGGACTGCTCTCTCCAGCAGTCCCCTAGCTGCTCTCATATAAAATACCTGTGTTTGAGTACTCCTTTCATCCTTCACTCTGCCAGAGTCTGTGGGACAGACTCGGCAGGAAAGTACATTTCTAAGTATAAAATTAGGGTGATGTGGCATATTCTCATAGATACCATTGTAATTAGAGTTTTTGCTGAATAAAGGAGAATAGAGCATTATGGTACTAAGAAATCCAAGTTAAAATTTAAAAGTTTTCTTTTTTTTTTTTTGAGACAGAGTGTCATTCTGTTGTCCAGGCTGAAGTGCACAAGTGCAACCTCTGCTCAAGGAACCTCTGCCACCTGGGCTCAAGTGATTCTCCCCTATCAGCCTCCTGAGTAGCTAGGACAACAGGTGTGCATCACCACGACGCCCTGCTAATTTTTTCTATTTTTAGTAGAGACAGGATTTTGTCATGTTACCCAGGCTGGTCTTGAACTCCTGTGCTAAGGGAATCCACCTGCCTCAGCCTCCCAAAATGCTGGGATTACAGGTATGAGCCACTACACCTGACCCAAAACTTTTCTTAAATTAATGAAAAAAAAAAAAAAAAAAAAAAAAGAAAAGAATGGTAAATCCACCTTCTTAATGCTGTTATTACTTTGAAACATCAAAATTTGAATATGATTGTTAGATGCCTTTTTTCTTATTTCCAGTTTATTAATGATACACGTTTCAAAGTGTCAGAAAGTCATGAATTTCCAAAAAATTATAGTGCAATGGACATTAAATATGTAGACCTATTATCCCAAAATGTGTCTCTAAATGAAATATTTATATTGTTAGCATTCTAATTGCACAATACTATTTACATGTAAACTTGGGAAAAATATTTTGTTACTATAAATGTTTTGGTTCTACATTAGAGAAAAAAATCATAGAAAGGCAAATTTGTTAAGGTATAAAACATATTCAGTATGATATTTGAGTATGTTTGTGCAAATATACTAATTTGACTGCTATAGTAAAATCATCCAGATTTAGTCACCATAGCTAAGAATGTGAAACAGCATTTGCAAGAATTTGGCTTGCTAATGATGTGATTAAAATATGAAATAAAGTTGATATACTGTGTTATTTCATAGAGCATTAGTCCATGTTCATATTGAAAAATGCCCCAAAAAGCCCAAAATAGAATCCTAATTGTTGGAGGTCCCTTTTGCTATAATTTTTTAAAGTGTAGTAAAAGAAAAAAAAATAAATCTTTGAAAATATGTTGGTTTTACATTATTCTTGATGAACTATCACGAGGGTATTTGTCTAGGCCTGATGCTGAAAATAATATAGGAATCATGAGGCCACGAGGAAGAGTAATAGTGTTTTCTCATCACCCTGAACTCCAGTATTTAAGAAATGAGACTGAAATTACATTTATCAAATATCATCCTCCCTTTTACCTGCCATTATCATCATCATCATTATATCTACATCTATCTCATTAAATGATTAAATGATTTATTTTTGAAATATTTAAATACATAATTTGGAAAATAGGTAATTTTAAAAAGATCATGATTTTGGAAAAGTTACAGTGGTAAACAGCAGAGGTCAAGTCAAGCTCAATAATTTATATTGAGAAATTAAGTGTAGTTTCATTTATAATACATTGCTTAAGCAAATAATTGTTTATGGATGACAAACTAATCCTCATTTCCCTATGATCACTATAGAAACAGTTTAGATTTTAGTGTAAATAAAACTCCTTAATAAGAAGAATAAAGCAAATAACACATTTTATGAGCAAGCTTTTATTTCTAAAGGGAGGATTTTAGAACCAAAGTGTCAAACAGAGGTAAGACCTCAAATCTTCTGTCACACTTAAGTGAGTGATGATGGAGTTTGAAGGTTATAGTTCTATAACCAAAACTGTATTCATGGATAGGGAATAAATGGTGGAATTCCTTAGAGGCACCAGATTCAGGTTTGTTTCCATGGGACTTAAAATCTACTTATAGCAGATGTCCTTCATTTTTTTTTTATAAACTTGTGAGTACTGTTGTACTATTTGATCTTTTAAAGATTGTTATAAACTAAGAAGTCCTGATTTCTGCTAATAATAATTTCTGTTAATAAAAACAGAGTAAAATTTAAATGATGGAATAGAAAGATGGAGCTGTGGTTAGTACTATATATTATTAATTGCAATGACATTTTGAGATGCAGTGCTGCTCATTGAATTTCCCTGTGAGGAGAATTTGTGGCAATGACCCAGCAACAGACAAGCTACTATCCAAAAAAAGCTACTCACATCAAATCAATTTCCAGTTATTCCAACTTTCAGAAGAATGCCTAGATCATGCTTTCATTCTCTTCTGTGACCAAACTATTATAAAAAGAAGAAAATCATTACCATTTTTATGTCAGGTGTACTAAAAATTTATAAACGCTCTTTTTTTAAGAACTTGGTGTTAGGAATAGTTTGTTTCGTTCCTCCATTAAAGAATGATTTATAGAGGGAGAACAAAAGTTTATTTCTACCCCTAAAACAATAAGACAAAAATAATCAATATTGAGAATCCAATAGACAGAGTTAACAACCGTTAAACATAAGAGAAGAAAGAATTAGTGAATTGGAAGATAACTACCCAGAATGAAGCATAAAGAGATCAAGAGTTGGAAAATGTAAGGTTAGAGGGTAAGAGACATTGAGGCTACAATGAGAACATCTGGAGTTCTGGAAAATTAGAAGAGAGAAAATGGGGCAGAAACAATGTGGAGATTTTTCCAAAAGTGATAAAATGTATCAGTTCATATATTTTTAGAAGTAATCAAACTTCAGATGAGTTAACTAAAAGCAAATTAACATAAAATGACAGGACTTCAAAGACAAATAGAAAATCTGAAAAGTAACTAGAGGAAAAGATAGATTATGTTAAAGGGAATAACTGTCTAAATGACAACTTGATTTGTAAAAGACAAAAATGAAGCTAGAGTTGAATGGAATCATGTCTTCAGTGTATTTCAAAAGTAGAATAGACCTTGATAAACAGAAACTTAAAATAATATTTTTTCAACTAAAAGAAAAATTATTATTATTATTATTATTTTTGTTTGTAGAGTTGGAGTCTCACTCTGTTATCCAGGTTGGAGTTCAGTGGTAGGATCATGCCTTACTGCAGTCTGGAACTTGGGCTCAAACATCCTCCCACCTCAGCCTTGTGAATAGCTTCACTATGTCTGTCTAACTTTCTCATTTGTTGTAGAGACAGTTTTGCTGTGTTGCACAGGCTGGTCTTGAACTCCTGGGTGCCCCTGCCCTAGCCTTACAAAATGTTGGGATTATGTGTGTGAGCTACCCTGCCTGGCCAATAAAAATTATTGAAAATATTAAGTTGAATATGCAAGAAGGAATACAAATTAATGAAAGTGATAAACATGTGCATACTTCTAAATTAATATTTACTGTATAAAATAATATCTTATTGGGATAATTATATAATTGATAAGATATATGCAAATGGCAAAAAATAGACTGGAGGTAAAAGTGACAGGGATAAATTTAGTTAAATTATTCATTGAACTTTTCTGTGTCTATGATGAGATTTTGAACAAAGACCCTGTAATTCTACTCATAGGTATATATACAAAGGAATTGTATCAAATGATATGTGAAAGAATGCTCTAGTAGAATTATTCATAACTTCAAAAAAGAAGCTGGCCAAATATATATTAAGGATGGATGAATTATTACAGGAAATCCATATAATAGAATAATATAGAGACATGAAAAAAAATCACATGTACATGCAATTATGTGATTAAATTTCAGGAACATAATGTTTAGTCCAAGAAGCCACATACAAAAAGAACATGTAGGATTGCACCTATACAGTTCAAAGCAGGCCAGACCAAGCTATGTAGTTTAGGGTTGCATAACTAGTTGGTAAAGTACAAAGAAAATCAAGGAAACCGTCATCATAAATTATGGCTATTGCTTATCTTAGGAGATGTGAAGAAAGTCTTAGGGGCTTGGAAAGTAGCATGGGGGTGGACATAGGCTGTTTTTGGTGTTCCTTGTCTTGCCCTACATGATGGTTACTGGAGTGTTTATGATACATTGCCGTATTTTCCATTTTTGTTTTGGTTCATTTCTAAGTGTGCCTTATAATTTTAATAAAAATTTTTTAATTAGGAGAAATGTCTCATAGAAATTATTATTACTCATCTCGTTATATACTGAGGGGAAAAATCAACTATGTGTATACATTCTTATACAACTCTAAGGGAGCTGAAGTAGGAACTTTCTTATTTAGTTGCAAGTTGAGGAAATTTGAGATGATGTTATCTGCCAACCTCAGATCTTTCCAAAGGATTTCTTCTAGCCTTAATTAACCGCCTCACAGGAACAAACTGTTGCCATTCCCAGTCTATTTTTTCTTTTGGCTCCTCAGTTCCTGACACAACTAGCTTGTACATATTCCCCACATTCTTGGTTTAGCAGAGTTCTTTTATTAGTTATGTTTTTCTGCAAGAGAAAACCCTCCAAAACTGTGTTAGATATTTATACCTCACATGTCTTTGGATTTTGTTTTTCTAATCTGAGTTTGGTGGACGGCTCTGGTGATTTGAGATAGGCAAAATTCTGTGCCTTGGAGGTAGTTAAGAGTTTGGCCAATTTAGTCTGGATTGCAGGGTCGGGAGGGGGCAGTCTGACTTCACTAGTTTCTCATTTTCCTGGAAACAGTGTACTAGCCAGGGGATAGTCTCATGGTAAATGGAAAGAGGAAGAATCCCTTATATGGAAGCCATCTCAAATCTCTATGCAAAGTGTAGCAATATTCTGTTTATCAAAGCAAGTTAAATTATTGAACTCTTAAGTTCAGGGGCAAGGTAGTCAGTCTTCTTGTGATGGGAGGATACTACAAGATTATATATCAAAGGGTCTGATGCTCAGGAATACTTATAAAATTGCTAAATATTTTAATTAAATAATAAATATTTAAATGTCAGACTTGAGAGAAACTATACCAAAGGCCTAAGAATTAGAGATGTGTTTGATAACTAAATAGTATTCATGGGATGAAAACCCTGAGTGGAAAATAGGACAAATTTCACCTGGACAACCTCCTGGAAACCCATTTTTTAATTTTGGAAATTACAAGAAAATAATTTGTTCCATTCATAAGTGGTATACACATGTGTGTATTTATGAGCTTGTGAACAATGAAGTTATGCAAAATTATTAGCAGAAACCAGATCTTAAGGAGTATTGGCCTGCCTGTAGTTCTCAAGACAATCTTAGATGCTTTTGATAAAAGAAGTTTGGATTCTTTGTATTTAAATCTGGAATTTAAAAAAAGTCCATATTGGTGATGATCTTAGTTATGACCAAACTCCCTTTAACAATTTAGGCATTTACTATATGATCTATGTGTTGGGTTATAAAACTTCCCTAACAACTGAACTCACTAAAGACAAATGATGGAGAGGTTACACAAGGAAAAACTGCAAACACTGAAAGAGAATATATCCTTATTCGCATATTAAAAAATGAGAATTCAGGTTTCCCATCAATTACAGTATGAATAATTCCAGCCTATAACAAGAACAAACAGTGAATGAATGAGTTAATTTGAGTTGTTTTGAAAATAAGAATGTTTTCCATAAAGAGAGGATTGAACTCATGCATTAGCATGCCATGGTGATTTCTGGTTTGACACTGGTCACAACAATTGAAAGTAAAAAGAGTCACTGCACATTCACAAATCAGGTACATACAGAATTTAAGGCCAGGATATCGAAGCAATCACCATCAGTGATATTACACCAGCATTAAAAAAATTCATTTTTGTCTGTTCAGATATGGTAAGTTTTCTAGCCATCATTTTTTCCATTCTAGTAGTAGTTACATTTGTTATTGGAAATTTTGCTAATGGCTTCATAGCATTGGTAAATTCCATTGAGTGGATCAAGAGACAAAAGATCTCCTTTGCTGATCAAATTCTCACTGCTCTGGCGATCTCCAGAGTTGGTTTGCTCTGGATATTATTATTACACTGGTATTCAACTGTATTGAATCCAGCTTTTTATAAGAGTGCAGAAGTCAGAATTACTACTTACAGCTTCTGGGCAGTAACCAGCCATTTCAGCAACTGGCTTGCTACTAGCCTCAGCATATTTTATTTGCTCAAGATTGTCAATTTCTCCAACTTTATTTTTCTTCGCTTAAAGAGGAGAGTTACGAGTGTCATTCAGGTGATAATGTTGGGGACTTTGCTACTTTTGATTTGTCAGCTTTTTGGGGTAAACATGAATGAGATTGTACGGACAAAAGAATATGAAGGAAACATGACTTGGAACATCAAATTGAGGAATGCAATATGCCTGTCAAATATGACTATAACCCTGCTAGCAAACTTAGTACCTTTTACTCTGTCCCTGATATCTTTTCTGCTGCTAATCTGTTCTCTGTGTAAACATCTCAAGAAGATGCAGCTCCATGGCAAAAGATGTCAAGATCCCAGCATCAAAGTCCACATAAAAGCTTTGCAAACCGTGATCTCCTTCCTCTTGTTATGTGCCACTTACTTTCTGTCTTTAATAATATCAGTTTCGACTTTTGAGAATACGGAAAAGAAAGCTGTCTTTATGTTCCGCCAAGCTATTAGATTCAGCTATCCTTCAACCCACCCATTTATCCTGATTTGGGGAAACAAGAAGCTAAAGCAGACTTTTCTTTCAGTTTGGTGGCAAGTGAGGTACTGGGTGAAAGGACAGAAATCTTCATCTCCATAGAATCACAAGAGGGGCGTTGTATGTCTTCTGGCAGAAAACAAACTGGTAGTGTATGAAACATTTTATATTTCTTACTGTTTTTTTGTAATATATATATATGGATAATTTCAAATATATACCTATAAAAGTCTTTTACCTAAAGTTAATCTAAAAACAAAGTGTGTATGTGCGTGTGTGTGATTATGTGTGTATGAAAACTTAAAGACATCGACAATAACATACTCTATTGTTTTTTCACGCAAACTACCAAATTATACAAAATATGATAAAAATTCCTCAGAATTGTGAAGCTATGCATATTTAATACATATATTTTATATTTCATTTGAAGAATTTATGTTGTCTATTCATAATTATTAAGAACTAACAGCTTATCTCTGGGAAAATATTGCTCTTTTCTGTTGTTATTTGAACCACACAAATATACCACAGTGTGGTTAGAATTCATTGTTTGAATCTCTAACTTTTTGGATGGTAAGATCATTTAATTCTAAATCAATAATGAGGATGTGTCTGTTGGGTTTTCTTTCATTATGAGTTCCTATTTTATGTTTAGTATAAAGCAAACAGAATTATTGTTAGAAAATGATGCACACAATAACGTTCGGGTGACAAGCATATGTAGAGCAAATTTCGTCTTCGTCTTCCATAAACACTACTGAGGAACAGCAGATTTAACACAAGTATGTGACTGCCTTAGGAAAAAAATCTCTTTTGTAATAGGGATGAAAAATCAAGATTATGATCTTGATTGCTATTATCGGTTTCCATTTGCAGTAAGAAAAGTCATTTTTTCCAGCTTTTGAACTAAAGAAAAGCTTTTTTTGAAGTTGAGATCTGATGTAAATTATTTTAGTATTTTTTCTAAAGCACTTCTAAGCCCCTGAATTGAGAATTATAGTCTCATCTTCCATTTATAAAATTCCTTCTAAACTTTAGATAAGACAACTCAAATCTTCCCTTTTCTTAAAAAAAAAAACTGTCAATGTAAAAATAGTATAGAAATTATGGAAAATAATTCAGTGAAAATTTTTGTAAATGTTAAAATAGCATCTATAAAATCCATGTATTAATTATAGGATGTGCTTTAGCATTGTAATTTTGTTGTCAATGATGAAAGTATGTTGACATATTCATTAATAGGAAATTCTATTATAAGAAGAAATGTACTCTCTTGTTCACAGCTAAATTGTAGATGACTGTATTAATTCTTGATGTTATGAAATTTTAACATTATTTAAACCTTAAGATAAATCATCCTCACACCTGATTTCTGTATTTTTAAAATTATATATCTTCCTTAGTACAATGGAAGCACCTTAAAAAAAAAAAAAAAAGATACCATGTCTGTCTTGCTTTCTGTTGACTCCCAGGACTTAGAACCTAGCACAAAGAATAGATGGTCAAAAATGATATTTTAATGAACAAATAAATGGGCGTATAAAATGTGCAAGTTGATGTGGTGAACCAATGAAAAGGAAACTCATCACAAAATCTATAATTGCATGAATTCTCCTGTTCTGGTCTCCAGTGGAGGTTACACGCTTATCTAAGAAGCATCATTCCTCAGAGGAATGGTTTGGCTATTCTACAATTTTGGGGGAAACATCACAATAATATAGTCTTGATGCATCAAGTGTCTGAATTATAGATAAGGTGTCTGAATTATAGACAAGGTAGAACATCAAAATTAGATGGCACCTATTACAATATTTTTAAAAGCACATAAAAGACTTTTGTCTATTTGCATGTATATTTTTATTGTGAATTATATATTTGTATTATGATATTTTCTAGTGGATTGTTATATAAACAAAAATGGCATTTTATTTCAAAACAATGAGCTAGTAACCAGTTACTTTACTAAAATATTTTTTATGTAATACTTGATATTAAAGTCATGACATTTATTTGAAGGCAAGTTTAAGACAAAAATAGCAGGGACATGTGGAAATTGAGATAAGAAAAAACGTGAAACAATGTGTGGTGATGTATGGTCTAACTCTGCTGGCAGCCACTTCACAGTGAGGTGAGAGAGACAGCATGGTGGTCATCAGATGCATGCACTTGGCTCCTAGCACTTTTCCAGAACGGCTGCGAGGAGAAACCACAGCCAGCGTTAGTCCATGGAAGTGAGAGAGGCAGGAGAATGTATCTGCTCAGCTGTCTTCTGTCTTTGATTTCCCATTGGCCAGGGTTTACCTGAGGCAGAACTACCATCGCTGCTGTTTTGTCTTACATCATCCAGTCCCTTGGTGGAGGTTATGAAAGTCGACTTCATTCTTATAGTGTGGTGATCCATTCAAGTCCTAAGTGGAAAGATGATCTGGATCAGGCAAGGTGCTAGTGAAGGGAATCTGAGAAAGCCTGTTTCTGCCCAATACCACCCACTCCTTGTGCCACTCAGATGTGCTTATGCCCTCCCATTATGGCTGGCTTTATGAGCATATGACTTGCACAGTTGCACAGGTTTTTGTGCTTAGAGGGGCTTGTGCTTAGAGGGACTCTATGCTTGGATTAATGTTCTGCACTTGCTGTTTTGTTTTTCAGACAGAAGATACTCCTCCGCTGAAGAGGGAATGGTCTCGCATAAATTCCATAGGGATTTTCTCTCCTCTCTCCTACAGGCTTGTCAGAGACGTGTATAGAATCCTATAGTTCCCACTATGCATGCCTCTAGGAGGTTTGAATTCTGCTGGATCATCTGGCACAGTGGCCAGAGCAGCTTGAACCAGAGCCTTATCTGCCGTAGAGCCTTCCTTTGTTCTGGGTTCCACTTGAGACCAGTAGCCTTTAGAAATTTTGTTAATGAGTAGAGCAATATTCTCAAATGTGGAATATGTTGGCTCCAAAATCTCAATAGGTGCCCCCCCAAAATTGTGCCTCTTTTGTAGTGACAGGAAATATATAGAGAAAGCAACGTGCCATTTACTTTAAAAAAGATTGTTTCTACATGTGGACTAGGAACACTGAACGCTTTAAAATATCATCCATGTTGTAGGTCCTGAATCTTCTCAGGTTTATCTCTTTTCTTCTGGTATTTTACTTCCATTCAATGTTACAGTATTTTACTATATTTAAGAAACTTGCCACTTCCTGATTATTGCACCAACAAATATATTATTATTATTGCTATTATTTTGAGACAGGGTCTCATTCTGTCCCTGAGGCTGGAGTGCTGTGGCAGGATCACAGCTCATTGCAACCTCAACCTTCTGGGCCCAAATGATTCTCCTGCCTTGGCATTTCTAGCAGCTGGGACTGCTGGGGCACACCACCATGCCTGGCTAATTTTTGTATTTTTTGTAGGGCTGGGATTTCACCATGTTACCCAGGCTGATCTTAAACTCCTGGGCTCAAGCGATCTGCCCGTGTTGGCCTCCTACAGTGCTGAGATTATAATCATGTCCTCCAGGGCCCTGTCTGTAATATTAATATATTACATTAGCATGATGTTTTAAAAAATGTAAATTAAACTGAGAACGGAAGTGACATATCCCTGACATAAAACAGTGAAGCAGTGCTATTATACTTACAATACAAGGCAAATTGTTTTGATTTTCCGTCATAATGAGTGTAGATTAAGAAACATTCACCAATCACGAGCCCCATTAAAAGTACCAGAAGCTATGCTCTGCTCTGTGAAGATAGCACATCCTGGAAAGCATTTGTAAGTGTTGATTTAAGTTTATGGTAATCTGTATTCATTCTATAATCCATCTGGTTTTGGTAGAGGCCAGATAGGTTAAGTCAATATGGTTATAGAAAGGACTACCATCCCCTGTAACTTCCGAGTGTTTTGTCGTGGCAGTGACCAATTTTATTCCTTAGGGAATGTGGTTATTATTTTTTCTACATTGTGTTGTCAGTAGAAGAGAATTTCAGAGGCTTCCCCTTGGTCCTGCTATAATAATGTCCTTTACAGGTCAGGAAGAATGTGAGCGTTCTGCTAGCTGCCATATATATCCATTTCAATGACACATTCAGGAAGAGGAAATAACTACAAACTGATTAGATCCACTTTAGGATGGACATGAGCCAAAGCTCTATGTAGCATCAAGAAGTTCCACTGCAGGCTAGATGTGATGGCCATGCCTGTAGTCTTAGTACTTTGGGAGACCAAGTTGGGAGAATCTCTTGAGAGCAGGAGTTCCCTGTGCAGCATATGGAGACTCCGTCTCTACAAAAAAATTTAAAAATTAGCTGGTGTGGTGGTGCATACCTGTAGTCCCAAATACTTGGGAAGCTGTGGCAGGAGGATTGCTTGAGCCCAGGAATTCAAGGCTGCAGTGGGTTATGGTCCTGCCACTGTACTCCAGCTTAGGTAATAGAGGGAGACTCTGTCTCAGAAAGGGGAAATAAAAAGAAGTGGAAGTTCTCACTGGTATCTTAAATATCAGGTAAAACAGGATCAAATCAATAATTAACAATCTGATCCCTGCCTATAGTGAGGTAAAAATGAAAGTAGTTATACAAATAGTATATTAAGTCCTAACAAAATTAACCAAAGGTAGTTTTATTATCATTTCCTTTTTGTTGTTGTTGTATTTTTTTGAGATGGAGACTCAGTCTGTCTCCCAGGCTGGAGTGCAGTGGTCTTGACTAACTATAACTGTGCCTCCTGGATCCAAATGATTCTCCTGCCATAGCCACTCAGGTAGCTGGAATTACAGGCACACATCACAGTACCTAGCTAATTTTTGTATTTTTAGTGGAGACAGGGTTTCACTGTGTTGGCCATGCTGATCTCAAACTCCTGATATCAGGTGATCCACCAGCCTTGGCCTCCCAAAGTGCTGGGATTACAGGTGTGAGCTACTGTGCCTGGCACATCACCTGATTTTTATAGGTGATTATACTGAGGCAGGGAGTTGTAAAATGGAGTCTCAGATCATAGTTATATGAAGCAGGGAATCTGGTTTCCTGTCTTGGCAGTCTGACTCCAAGATCCCGTCTTAGAAACAATTATATGATAAAAACTGAAAAGAATAAAATCCAAGATTGGAGACTGATTTTAACATCTATTCATCTTAAACCATTAAGTAATCAAAAATAAATTGAGAAAACTAAAACTGAATATTCATACACGGAGAAGTGTAGACTCTTCACTGGAAAACATGTTTTCTAAGTGCCTGAGAAATAGTTATAAAATTGCTGAGTATTTTAATTAAATAACTAATATTTAAGTATAAGGCTCAAGAGAATAACTTAGTCAAAGGCCTAAGCATGAGAGATTAAGTTTAATAAACATTGAAAATGGTCTGAAAAGCCCAAGTAAGAAAATTAAGTTTTTGTTTTAGAAATTATAGGACAATAATTTTTCCCAACCGTGAGGGTTGTGTATGTGTGTGTGTGTGAATGTGTTTATGTTAACAAGCTTGTTAACAATAAGTTATACAGAATTATCAGTTTACAAACAAGCAGATATAAGGAATAGTGGTCTTCCTGGGCTTCCCAAGAAAACCTTGGATGCTTTGGTAGGAAAAGTTAGGATTCATTCTACATAAATCTGGCATTGAAAAAATTAATCAATAGTGGTCATGATTCTAGTTTTGACCAAGCTGCATATAACAGTGCAGGTATCCAATGTATGATTTATGTATTAGATTGGAAAATTTCCCTAGCAACTGACATTACTGAACACAAATTATGGAGAGGATAAACAAGAAAAAAATTGCAAAATGATGAATAAGAATATGACTTGATTTGCATGCTAGCAAATGATAATTCAGCTTTTATTTCAACACCATTATGACAAATTTTATCTTATAGCAAGGACATAGTATTTGAATAGGAGTTAATTTGAGCTGTTTTGGAAATTTGCCTGTTTTCCATTAAGACAGGCTTGAACTCTTTCAACAGCATGCCCCCATGCTTTCCTGTTTGACATTAGTCAAAGAATTTAAAAGGAGTAAGAATGTTACTACACAATCAGAAATCAGGTGAACATAGAAATTAAGGTCAAGACCTTAAAGGGACTTTTGTCCATTGATATTAGGCCTGCCTTAAAAAAATTTGGACATGGTATGTTTACTACTAATCACTTTTTTCCATAACAGTAATGGTAGAATTTGTATTTTTCCATGGGCACCTTCATTACACTTATAGACTGTTTTTATATTTCAACATTTTTTTTCCTTTCAGTCCTTTTAAGGAGTTGTTAAACAATGCTGAAATTTGCCTTATAGTATGCTGTTAACTAATCATATTTTTCAGTCATTTGACATAATGTTTGCTTATAGGAAATATGTCTAGTATAATTATACTTGTTAATAACAAAAGAGTATTTAAAACTTTAAGAAAAAATAATAGAAAAACTAATCAAGGAATATGAATTAATAAACATGAAATATATAATTCATTATTACTAAATGGGAAATTGTCATAGAATTTTATAAGAGTAACAATTTTTGAATTAAGAATACATTCTGAATTATAATAGAAAAAGGCTTAAAAGTATTAGATTTAATTATGTTTTATATAAATATGAAAGTGTAAAAATTAGTCCGATGTTACTTATTTTGGAAAGCATATGAAGTAATGGGAATTTTCATACACTGTTCCTAGAATTGTAAATCAGAGCAATTACTTTTAGTATGACATTATCTGATTAAGATGATGGATCACATCTGAAGATCCAGTGTTTGTACTCTTATTAGAATAAATATACACACATGTATATCACTGAGTTGTAATAGCTAAAGTTGAGAAGTCTCTCCTATGTCCATCAGTGATAAAATGGATAAATAAATTATGGTATACTTGTACAATAGAATACTATACGGCAATCAAAATGAACCAAGTAGAGAAACATGTTTACAAATAATATAAATAAAAAGGAAAATGAGCAAATTCGAACTACATACATATGACAGAAATTATTAAGATTGAAAAAAGATTCAGTAAAACTCCATCTATATAAAGTTTACAAAAATACATTTTCAATAAATTGCAGTTGATTACATTGGTGGTGAAATTCTAAGCTGAGACATATGAGTGATTATCATAAAAATTGAGATAGTAAGGAAGGAGGAAACAAAAGGGAAATGATATCAACAAGAAGGCATATATGGATAGTGTCTGAATTGCTGGCGAATTCTTTTTATTTTTTATTTTTTTGAGATGGAGTTTCACTCTTATTACCCAGGATGGAGTGCAATGGTGTGATCTCGGCTCACTGCAACCTCTGCCTCCTGGCTTCAAGCAATTCTCCTGCCTCAGCCTCCTGAGTAGCTGGGACTACAGGCATGCGCCGCCATGCCCAGCTAATTTTTGTATTTTTACTATGTTTCACTATGTTGGCCAGGTTTCACTATGTTGGGGTTTCACTATGTTGGCCAGGATGGTCTCGATCTTCTGACCTTGTGATCTGCCCGCCTCAGCCTCCCAAAGTGCTGGGATTATAGGCATGAGCCACCGCGCCCGGCCGCGAATTCTACTTTATGACCAAGATGTGGTAACATGACTCTTAATGCTATAAATTTTTTCTTTACTGTACATTTAGGCTTTATTACTTTACATATATATATATATATATATATATATATATATATATAAAATGCTTCACAATAATGAAAATATTTAAAAAGCAGAAACATAAATGAATGAATATAAAATTGTAAAACATTCTCAAAGACATCATGGTAATTAGAGTTTTGCCGAATAAAGAAGAATAGAGCATTATGATAGTAAGAAATCCAAGATAAAATTTTAAACTTTTCTTTAATTTAAAAAAGGAAGAGATAAGCTGGAAGCCTACCTCTACATTCTTAATATTATTCTTACTTTGAAGCATCAGATTTTGAACATCTGTATTTTACTAGACACTTTTTCTCTTTTTTCCAATTTAATTATTTATGATAACATTTCAAAGTGGCAGAAATTAGTGAATTTCCAATAAATTAAAGTAATATAGATATTAAATGTACAAGATAATTTTTCTAAATTTATCCCTCAATGAAATAATTATACACATATTTTTACCTTTCAAAGATTATAATACCATACAAATGTACACATGTGTGAGGAAAAATATTTTGATTCTACTTTTTTTAATATTAGTGAAGAATTAGTAGAAAGATAATTTTGTTAAGGCATGAAATATATTTAGTGTAACTACTTTTGACTGCTATGATAAAATCACCCAGATTTTGTGACAGTAACTGATAACGTAGATAAGCACTAGAAAAATTTTCACTTGTTAATTATGCTATTAAAAGATGAAATGAAGCTTATACACTCTATAATTGCACAGAGTATTTGTGTAAGTTTATATAAAAGTGGAAAAAAATTAAACAGCCAAAAAGAGTATTCTTTCCTGGAGGTTACTTTTGTTGTGATTTTTGGAATGTGGTAAGAGAAAAAAAATAGCAAGTAAATCATTGGAAATATGTTGGTTTTATGCTATTCTTGATGAAATACTATGTGAGGGTATTTGTCTAGGCCTGATGTTGAAAACATAAGAATCATGGCAGGCATGGTGACTCATGCCTGTAATCCCAGCACTTTGGGAGGCCCAGGCTGGTAGATCACCTGAGGTCAGGCATTCCAGACAAGCCTGACCAACAAGTGAAACCCCGTCTCGACTAAAAATACAAAAGTTAGCTGGGCATGGTGGAGGGCACCTGTAATCCCAGCTACTTGGGAGGCTGAGGCAGGAGAATAAACTGAACCTGGGAGGTGGAGGTTGCAGTGAGCTGAGATTGCGCCATTGCACTCCAGCCTGGGTGTCAAGAGTGAAACTCTGTCTCAAAAAAAAAAAAAAACACACACAAAAATCATAAAGCCATGAGGAAGAATAATAGGGTTCTCCCACCACCCTTAACTCTTGTACTTTGAAAAGAAGACCCAAATCACATTTATTAAATAACATTCTCCCTTTTGGCTGACATCATCGTCATTATTATCATGATCTACATTTACATCTATCTTATTTAATGATTTATTTTTGAAATATTTACCTACATAAATTGGGTAACATCTAAGTAATTTTTAAGAGATATCATTGTGGGAAAGTCATATTAGTAAACAGCAAAGTTCAAGACAATCTGAATACATTTAGATTTAGGAAGTTACGTGTAGTGTAGTTTAAAATACATTGCTTAAGAAAACAATTATAGGTAATATTAAACTAAGCCAAGGAACACTGTAAAAAAGATTTTGATTTTAGTATAAATAAATTTGCTTATTAAGAGAAATAAGCCATTTCATGATCAAGCTCTTATTTCTAAAGAGAGGATTTTAGGACTAAATAAATCAAACAGAAGTAAGCCCTCTTCCACATCTTCTCTATTTTCTTTGAGTAATAATGAAGTTCAAAGGCAAAGAGTCCCATTTCTATAACATAAGCAAAGTGAAAATTAATTCATGGAATACAATGATGTAGCTGTGGTTGATGAACTATATTTTATCTATTGCAATGATATTTTGAGATCCAGTGCTGCTCATTGAGTTTCCTTGTGAGGAGAGTTTATGGTGAAGACCCAACAACAGACAAGCTACTATCCCAAAAAAGCTACTCATATCAACTTAATTTTCAGTTTCTTTCAAATAAAAGGTAAATTCCAAGACAAAGATTTTATTCTATTCTCTGACCAAAGTGTTGGGAAACATAGAAAACTGTTACCATTTTCATTTCTAACATAGTAAAGCGAAACAAAAAGAAAAAAAGCCCCCCCCCCAAAAAAACACTTTTGAAAAGAACATGGTTTTAAGAGTAGTTTGTTCAGTTTCCCCGTAGAAAATGATTTATGGAAAGAGAATAAATTGTTCTGAACACTAAATCAATAAGACTAAAAAAAGGAATTGTCAATATTGAGAATCCAGTAGACAGAATTAGCCAGTTAGATGCAGTAGAAGAGAAACTTAGTGAATCGTGAGATAGCTACATAGAATGAAGCATAGAGAGAAAGAGATGGAAAATACAAGGCTAGAGGGTAACACTTGATGCGACAGTCAGAACATTTAATATGTTTCTGGAGCTCTGTAAGATTAGAGGAGAGAAAATAGAGCAAGAGAAATGTTGCAAGGATTTTTCCAAAAGTGTTAAAATGTATCCATCCAGTAATCTCAAACTTCAGACATGATAACCAAAACCAAATTAACATAAAATAGTACAGGACACCAAAGACCAATAGAAAATCTGAAAAATAGCTAGAGACAGAAGATAGAGTATGTTAAAAAGAACCACTTTCTAAATATAACCTGATTTTAACAGAAAATATGGAAGCAGGGATTCAATGGAATCATGCCTTCAGTGCATTTCCAAAGGGTAGTAGACCTTCATAAACAGAAATTGAAAATGATATTTTTCAGATAAAGTAAAAATTACTGAAAATACAAAGTTGAACATGAAAGAAATAAAAAAATTAATGACAATAAAAAATAAGTGTAATTCTAAATAAATGTTGACTGTTGGATTAACTGTGTAATAGATAAGATATATGCAAATAGCAATAAAGAGACTGGAGACAAAGATGATACGAATAAACTTAGTCAAACTATGTTTTGGGCTTTTCTATGTCTGTGAGGAGAATTTGAACATCATAATCAAGGACTCTGTAATTTTACACCCAGGTACATATATGCAAAAGAATTATAGCAAATGATAGGTGAAAGAATGTTCATTTTAGCATTATTCATAATAGCTCAAAAATAAGCTGCCCAAATATAGATAAAATGATGATGGATAAATAATTACAGTAAAATCACAAAAGGGGATAATATAGGGAAGTGAAAAGAAATGAATCACATGTACATGCAACTATGTGATGAAATTTCAAATACATAATGTTGAGTCCAGGAAGCCATGAATAAGAACATATAGGATTGCACCTATACACAGTTCAAAGCAGGCCAAACCAAGCTAGTTTAGGGTCACGTACCTAGTCAGCAAAGTATAAAGAAAATCAAGGAAATGATCATCACAAATTTTGGATATTGCTTACCTGAGGAGATGTGAAGAAAGGTTTAGGGGCAATGACATTTACTAGAGCTATGAAGCTGTTGGCAACATTTCCAAGAACAAATGCAAACACTACCAGAATTGATAAAATGATGAGCGGAAAATATATCATGTTTGAACAGACAGAAAGAAAAAATGCAGGCTTAATGACCCTGGTTGTGATTCCTTTAATATTCAGACCTTAACTTTGATAAACACTTTATTTCTAAATGTGCAATCACATTTTGTGCCTTTTAATTCTTTGACTAATGTCAACAGGAAAGCACCAGCATATGCTAATGGATGATTTCAAACCTAGAAGAAAAACGTGTTGAAAAATCTGGGGTTGGCAGGTAACATCATGTCAAATTTCCAAAAGTTGCAACTAACATCAGAAAGTTTCTACTTAAAATCTCTTAGAGTTATGCATGAATGTATACAAATAGTGGATTTTTCCCTCTGGTATATAATGAGCAGAGTGATAATTTCATGGAACATTTTTTCTAATTGAGAATTTTTATGTATAACTAGACTGCACACTTAGAAATAGGCCAAAACAAAAATGGAAAACATAGCAATATGTCATGTAACCATCATGTAGGGCAAGACATAGAACATTGCTAAGAGCCCAGGTTTACCTCAATGCCACTTTCCAATCCACTACACGTTCTATTATAAGAAGGAAATGTACAGCCATGTTGAACAGCTGAATTCTGTGTGACTGTATTTATGAAATTTTAATATATTTATCTAAATCTTGTCAACTCCACAACTGATTTATATACATATTTTATCATACATCTTCCCTAGTACAATGTAAACACCATAAGTAGAGAGATCATATTTGTTTTGCTTTCTCTTGACTCACAGGTCCTAAAAGCCAGCACAGAAAATAGTTGGTCAAAAATGATATGTTAATAAACACATAAGTGGGTGGATATATGGATAATTTGATGTGGTAAACCAATGAAAATGAAACTCATCACAAAAACTGCAGTTACTTGAATTTTCTAGTTTCAGGTTGGGATTATAGGCTTATCCAAGAAAAACCATTTCTCAGAGCAAAAGTTTGGCTATTCTACAGTTCTAGGGGAAATATAACTGTAATATAGCTTTGATGTAGCTATATCAGGTGTGTGAAGTAGAGACAAGCCGGGATGTCAAAATTAGATGGTACTTATTATAATACTTTTTGAAAAGCATATAAGAGATTTTTGGTATATTGGCACAGGCTCAGGGTCAGCTGTGAGTGTCAGCTGCTTGCAGCTAGCCAACCCTGTCACAATAATGTTAGGGAACTTCCTGGCAGCTGCCAAACACACTTTTTTGGGGGGAGAGCATCTCTCCTTAAGTTTGACTTATGCTGCCTTCAATGCTTTGCTGATACAAAAGAAGTGAACTCAAAATAAATAAAAATAAAAGCTAGCAAACTTTGCAACTGGGTAAGTTGGTTGGAAGTGTACCCAATCACTTTCTATTGTGAATGATATATTTGTATTATGATATGTTCTAGCTGGTTATTATATAAACAAAAATGGCATTTCATTTTTAAAAATTGAGTTAGTAGCGTCACCTTACGTGTTATTTGTGTATTATTTTGTTTAGTATCCTTTCTAAATGAGTGTTTTAATTGCTTGTTACAAACTCAGGAACAAATGATGCAACTGAATGAATATCTTAGCTTTGGGTATCTAGAACTAGAGCCAATATCTGATTTTAAAGTGATGACATTTATTTGGGAAGGCAAGTCCAGGGCAGCAATGAGGAGTTCATGTGGAAAACGAGGCAAAAAAAAAAAAAAGAATGTAAAACTATGTGTTGTGATGTTGATATGACTTTGCTGGTGGCTACTTCACAATAAAGAGAGAGAGACAGCATGGTGGTCATCAGATGCATCGACTTGGCTCCCTGTATTTTCCAGAAGCACTGCAAGGGAAAACCCCAACAAGTATTAGTCCATAGAAGAGAGAAAAGGGAGAATGTATCTTAGCTGTGTTCTGTCTTCTATTTCCCTTTGTCCGAAGTTTCTCTGAGGCTGAACTACCATCTTTGCTTTTCTTTCTTACATTATCCAATCCCTTGGTGGCTGTTTGGAAAGTCAGACGAAACAATACCCCATTTTTCTAAGAGATGGTTTTTTTTTTAAATTGTTTTATTTTCAATTCTCCTGTCCCTGTTCCCTATGTTCCTTATTTTCTTTTTTACTTTTTTAAAATTATACTTTATGTTCTGGGATACATGTACAGATTATGCAGGATTGTTACATAGGTAGACACATGCCATGATGGTTTGCTGCATCCATCCCCCCATCATCTACATTTAGGTATTTCTCCTAATGTTATCCCTCCCCAATCCACCCACCTCCTGCTGTCCCTCCCCTAGCTCTCCCACTCCTCAAAGGGCCCCAGTGTGTAATGTTCCCCTCCCTGTGTCCATATGTTCTCATTGTACAACAACCACTTATGAGTGAGAACATGTGGTGTTTAGTTTCCTGTTCTTGTGTTAGTTTGCTGAGAATGATGGTTTGCAGCTTCATCCATGACCCTGGAAAGGACATGAATCCATCCTTCTTTATGGCTGCAGAGTATTCCATGGTGTATATGTGCCACATTTTCTTTATCCAGTCTATCATTGATGGACATTTGGGTTGATTCCAAATCTTTGCTATTGTAAACAGAGCTACAGTGAACATATGTGTGCATGTGTCTTTATAATAGAAAAATTTAAAATCCTTTGGGTATATATCCAATAGTAGGATTGCTGGGTCCAATGATATTTCTATTTCTATAACCTTAAGGAATTGCGACACTGTCTTCCACAATGGTTGAACTCATTTACACTCCCACCGACAGTGTAAAAGTGTTCCTATTTCCCCACATCCTCTCTAGCATCTTTGTCTCCAGATTTTTTAATGACTGCCATTCTAACTGGCATGAAATGGTAACTCAATGTGGTTTTGATTTGCATTTCTCTAATGACCAGTGATGATGAGCATTTTTCAAATGTTTGTTGTCTGCATATATGTCTTTTTTTGAAAAGTGTCTGTTCATATCCTTTGTTCAGTTTTTGATGTTTTTTTTTTCCTTGTAAATTTATTTAAGTTCTTTGTAGATTCTGCTTATTAGCCCTTTGTCAGATGGGTATTGCAAAATTTTTTCCCATTCTGTTGATTGCCAGTACACTCTAATGATTATTTCTTTTGCTGTACAGAAGCTATGGAGTTTAATTAGGTCCCATTTGTCTATTTGGCTTTTGTTGCCATTGCTTTTGGTGTTTTAGTCATGAAGTCCTTGCCTATGCCTATGTCCTGAATGGTGTTGCCTAGGTTTTCTTCTAGGGTTTTTATGGTGTTAGTTCTTATATTTAAATCTTTAATCCATCTGGAGTTATTTATTGTATAAGGTGTAAGGAAGAGATCCAGTTTCAGTTTTCTGCACATGGCTAGCCAGATTTCTCAACACCATTTATTAAACAGAGAATCCTTTTCCCATTGCTTCTTTTTATCAGGTTTGTCAAAGATTAGATGGTTGTAGATGTGTAGCATTACTTCTGAGGCCTCTATGCTGTTCCATTGGTCTATATCTCTGTTTTGGTACCAGTATTATGCTCTTTTGATTACTGTGGCCTTAGAGTATAGTTTGAAGTCAGGTAGCATGATGCCTCCAACTTTTTTTTTTCTTAGGATTGTCATGGCTATGGGGCCTCTGTTTTGGTTCCATATGAAGTTTAAGGTTGGTTTTACTTGTTGTGTGAAGAAGGTCAATGGTTGCTTGATGCTAACATCACAATTAAAAGAACTAGAGGAGCAAGATCAAACAAATTCAAAAGTTAGCAGAAGGCAAGAAATAACAAAGATCAGAGCAGAGCTGAAGGAGATAGAGACAAAAAAAAAAAACCCTTCAAAAAAAATCAGTAAATCCTGGAGCTGGTTTCCTGAAAAGATCAACAAAATAGGTAGACTGCTAGCCAGACTAATAAAAAGGAAAAGAGAGAATAATTGAATAGATGAAATAAAAAACAATAAAGAAAATATCACCACCGATTTCACAGAAATACAAACTACTATTCGAGATTACTACAAACACCTCTATGCACACAAATCAGTAAATCTAGAAGAAATGGATAAATTTCTGGACACTTACACCCTCCCAAGAGTAAAACAGTAAGAAGTTGAATCCCTGAATAGACCTACAGCAGGGTCTGAAGTTGAGGCAGCAATTAATAGCCTAAAAACCGAAAAAAGTCCAGGAACAGATGGGTTCACAGCTGAATTCTACCAGACATACAAAGAGGAGCCGGTACCATTCCTTCTGAAACTATTCCAAACAATACAAAAAGAGAGAATCATCCCTAAGTCATTTTAGGAGACCAACCTCATCCTGATATCAAAACCTGGCAGAGACACAACTAAAAAAGAAAATTTCAGGCCAATATCCATGATGAACATTGATGCAAAAATCTTCAATAAAATACTGGCAAACTGAATCCAACAGCACACCAGAAAGCTTATCCATCACCATTAAGTCAGCTTCATCCCAGAAAAGCAAGGTTGGTTCAATATACACAAACCACATAAACAGAAACAAAGACAAAAACCACGATTATGTCAATAGACGCAGAGAAGGCCTTTGACAAAATTCAACAGCCCTTTATGCTAAAAACTCTCAATAAATTAGTTATCAATGGAATGTATCTCAAAATAATAAAAGCTATTTATGACAAATTCACAGCCAATATCATACTGAATGGACAAAAACTGGAAGCATTCCCTTTGAAAACTAGCACAAGACAAGGGTGCCCTCTCTCACCACTGCTATTTCAACATTGTATTGGAAGTTCTGGCCAGAACAATCAGGCAAGACAAAGAAATAAAGGATATTCAGTTAGGAAAGGAGGAAGTCAAATTCTCTCTATTTGCAGAGGACACGATTGTATATGTAGAAGACCCCATTGTCTCAGCTCAAAATCTCCTTAAATTCATAAGCAACTTCAGCAAAGTCTCAGGATACAAAATCAATGTGCAAAAATCACATGTACACCAATAACAGACAGAGAGCCAAATCATGAGCAAACTCCCATTCACAATTGCTACAAAGAGAATAAAAAATCTAGGAATACAACTAACAAAAGTTGTAAAGGACCTCTTCAAGGAGAACTACAAACCACTGTTCAATGAAATAAGTGAGGACACAAACAGATGGAGAAACATTCCATGCTCATGGTTAGGAAGAATCAATATCCTGAAAATGGCCATACTTCCCAAAGTAATTTATAGATTCAATGTTTTTTTCTTAACTTTTAAGAAATGCACATATAACTGTTTACTTTCCTCTCACCAGATATTCCCTTCTGGGCAAGTTCATTTAACTATGTGCTTCAAGAGGGATCTTTTCTTGAGAACTGACAGTTGATTTGTAGACAAAAGTATGCCCTTATGGAACTCTCACCTCCAGGGAGTCACCTCAGACCTCACATCCATTAGGAGGGTGTGTGGAAAACATGATCACGTGGCCACTTTTACAACTTACTTCTGCCCAGGAAGGCAGGTAGATAACTGCCTGGTAGCAGGGCAACCCCTGTCCTGCTCATTTCTTCTCTACTTCATAAAAACATTCACTTTCTGCTCCAAAGGTGAAATGTCACATTGAAAGGCAGGATGCTTTGTGCCCCTTTCCCCAAGCTAGCTTCCAAATAAATTCTCTACTTTTTTTTTTTTT
>PVKP010018613.1:0-43995 GCA_004027715.1 Plecturocebus donacophilus | reverse complement strand
AGCATCACACACTGGGGTCTGTTGGGGGGAAATAGGGGAGGGACAGTGGGGAGGGGGAGGGACAGTGGGGGGTGGGGAGTTGCGGGGAGATAGCATGGGGAGAAATGCCAGATATAGGTGAAGGAGAGGAAGGCAACAAATTACACTGCCACGTGTGTACCTATGGAACAATATTGTATGTGCTTCACATGTACCCCAAAACCTAAAATGCAATAAAAAAAAAAGAAATTCTTCATATGATGCAAACTAGCTCATCAAGTCTTATGTTTTATAAAAAATAAAACCTAAAACACCAAAAAACTCAATAATAACAGTGTACATTCACAGGAACTTTTCTTCTATTTATTTAGGTTCTAGGAAGGTAGCTTAATGGCCGTGATTAATATAAATGTCTGATTAATAATGAGTTCCAGCTCTATCCACAGTCTTACTCTCATCCCTGAGCTATGGTTTGCCTTCTGTAAAAAATGAGAAAGTAGAAAAGCTGATTATCACAGAGTTTGGCTTGGGATTCCAAGTACTTGAGGCAGAGGTGCAGAACTTAAGAGCAATAAAGATTTCTGCTTCTTTATTGTCCAGGGAACAATCTAGCTTCATCAAAATATATAATAAGCATGAAAATAGAAAAATAAACTCATCCTTTGACTATGAGAGGTTGAATTTTAACAGCAGTAAGCTTAATTCTGATTATTTGACAAGGTGATAGAATACTATTGAATATATTTCATAAGCTGGATATATATGCATTCTGTGATTACTGCAAAGTCTGTAATACTGTAGGGGCCTCATTTTATGTTTTATAGTATGGCCATATGAATTTACTTTTCTGTAGCAAAATAGTTTATTCACACTGCCTTTGAATGTATTACATGCAAATAGGTATTTTAGAATACCTAAGTGCCTGCAAAGTTCACTGAAGGTATTGGAAAGATGAGACTTACTAATGTAAAATATTTAAAATAAATTAGATATTCTGAATGTTAAGTAAAATGGCAATGAAGCAGACAGCTCAATTCAGCATATGATTGCTTGATTCAAAATTTATGAGAATTAATTACTATAGACTATTGGAGAATAGACAGAACACCTTACCATGTACCATGGGGAGAAGAAGACTGAGTTGATTTCTGAAACATGGTTCAGATTTACACTGGCTGAGAGAAAAGTGGAAGCATTTGTGGATACGTGAAAGTGGGCAGACTAAAACGTATGTTCTGAGGAAGTGATTGAAACTTTTAGCCTGAGTGAATTACATTTTAGAGGGACTACATTTTTAGGGACTCTGAAAAGATCATTTAGTCTTCATTTTTGAAAGTTTTGAGTGTCAGGCTCAGAGTGCAATTTATCCTGTAGGCAATAGGAAATAGCTAAACATTTTTGAAGAGAGACGTGACATGATAGAAGGTTCGTTTTAAGAGTATTGACTTATCACAGTATGAAAAATGAATTGCAATATGGAAAGAGAATGGCTCTTGAAGAAGAATTAAGTTATCCTAGAAGACAGTTTAACCTGTACAGGAATAACATAATGCTTTTTTAAAAACTGCTAAATAAATATTCAAACATGAAAAGATAACAATACAATAGAAAGTAAAGAATTAGGAAGTGATTAAAATTATAATGGCTAAGAGTCAGTCACTAATTATATTTTTTTGGAAAAAGAAAGAATCATAAGCCCTCTGGTGGTACCAATAATAATAAAAACCTGGTCATTTCATCCCATAAATATATAATTACTTTTTAAAATAATAAAATATCTATAATTTGATAACAGTTTTATGATCTCCTGAATAAAAAATATATATCTATATATGTACACACATATGCATATATGGCAAAGTTACAAAGATTCTTTCTAAATATTCCATGTCATTCAAGAAGTCCACATTGCTTTTATATTTTGATATGTATAGAATCATGCTTTAGGTAATTTTTGTGATTTCAAGCAATTAAATATCACAGTCTTCCATTTGTTGAGGAATTAAAAATTATCTTACAGTTTTGCAATACATTCTTCAATGAAGTGAAAACTATTTTTAGGAAGTATAACAAATTTTATGAGGTTAAATGTTGCTGATTATTCTTATCCAAATAAGGAAGAAGAAAATTCTCTTGTCACAGATTCATTTTTCTGTGAGGTCTCCAGGGGAATGTCAGAAAGTATGTAAAAATATATTAGACTTCCACCTTATTTATGACAAGGCCCACATATACAAGAAGGCTAACTGGAGTAGGAAAATATAAAATGCTTAGCATATTCAGGACATTTATTTCAATGCATATATCTCATTCTTTTATTTCTTAGTGACAAGCTAAATCTTTCCTAGTTCCACTGTCAAAATTGCCATGCCATAGCATCAATAAGGTACATGAATTCAGGAGATTTTATCTAAGATTCTTCAATTAAATCATAATATACCTGTGAATAGTACAATAAGAGAAACCAAAAATGCAAAATAAAGCCAACAATAGTCAACCCTATAGATAATTCAGGAATATCTCCCCTTCCTATGGACATTTCTCAAATGAGCACTGTAATTGACTTATAGTCCCTTTTTCTCTGGTTGTCTTTGATTTCTACTTTCAACTTGTAATTAGTTGAGCAACACCTTTTGATTTCATGCATAGTCTTACTTAACTTACCCAGAGAGGTGAAAATTTATCATAGTTAGTGTACATATTAATTCCATAAATCAACTCTCCAACTATATCCAATGTTATCATTTTGTACATGCAGTTTCTGATTTTTGTTGAAGATGGCAATTCAAGCACATATGTCATTTCTTCCTCCTTTTAAAATTTGTCAAAATGGACAAAGGAATAAGTGAGAGATTAGTATTTTAATTTTCATTTTTAAACAAATTGATAAACAGTATATGATAAGATCCACAGGCTAGAGTCATTGACAAATTGAGTTTTTCTCTCTTTTCTTCTTCTTAAGTTAGAATAAAGATAAATCAAGTTCAGGTAAGGAGCAAAATTGTCAGTAGTTACATATGTTAAGACAATAACTTACAGTGAACTGACAGAATCTCTAGCAGAATCAAAAATAACCAAACAGTCTTAACAGCAGACGGAACCTTTAGGACAATTGTTGTAATAAGTCATACTCAATTATATGAATAATTTAGAAGAACTCCAAGTTCTAACATATGTGTTTCAGAGTCTAAAACGTACTCAAACTGGTATATCTCCATTTGACGTGTATAGAACAGTAAAAAAACAGGTTCTTGTTGCTGAAACCTTCAAGGAGATCCCAACCATAGAACTAGCAGTCATAACTCATCTAACTACTAATTGTCACAACAAGCATGAACAATGAAATGTCTACAATGGTGATAAATATCCCCATTTCCCCCGGCATTATATCAGTTCTCATTTGCAATAAGTCAGTGGAATCATGACTCACCTGAGATGGTTAAGAGTACAGGATAAATTTTGGGGTAGTTGATAGGCATATGAATCAACGCTTCAGCTGGATTTAGGAATGTGGAATGCTAACACACTTCAAGGTAAATGTGGTGTGAGAATACTAAAGAGGGAGAAAGCATCTTCTGCCACATTGGTCTTTGATTGAAGGTACTCCTGCTAGGTAGAGAAGTGAGTAGGGTGTAATGACTTACTAATTACAAAAAAAAAAAAAAAATACTTTGCCATAGGAATACAACTACCTGTGTTTATCCCCTCAATTTTCACAACTAATGAAACTTTGCTATAGAAAACAAAAAGAAATCTGTGAGAAAATACATTTCTATTGCTTAAGCCATGCAGCCTAAGTAGACTAATAAAAAAAGCCTCTCTTAGAAATGATGAATATTCAATTTATTAAATATATCATTCAATAGAACAAAAATTAATCTAAGAAATAAGAAAAAGTATGTCCAATGAAATTGATTCATCACAAAAGAAGCAGAAAGTATGTATGAGAGAATATGTGTGTATTTGTGTGTATGTGTGTGTGTGTATTTAAAAAACAAAAAAATGGACTAAAACAGGAGAAAAACTAGAGAAAATAATGCAGTAGTAGAAAAACTAAGGAAATGTGATATCATAGAAAAACAAATGAATTGAGAGAAAGGAGTAATCATGAAATATTGTATGTATGAAATGTAAGTAATGTATGAACTCAAGAGAATTTGAGAAAATCAGAGCAATAGTTTGACACTAAATTTGTAACATGCAACTTGACTTGTTCTTGGCAAAATCATTTTAAATAAAGTGAGAAAAATCAAAGCCAAATTGGAAGAGCATGAGGAATATCTGGGGCAATGGAAGTGGAACAGTCCAGAAAACTTTTTCAAAGCCTTTTTCTATAAAACACATCAGAACAATAAGATTATAATTGGAGGAAAGCATGATGTCAAAGGACTGCTGTTGTTATTTTAGAAGGTGTTGAAGCATTTTACTGAAGGAAATGCTCCAGAAATAGGCTAACATGAGACTGGCCAGCAGTGTGAATTTTTAGTGTGTCTTTTTGTACCATGGAAGCCGAATAGCTAAAAACAACTTTTCCCACCGTCTCATAGACTATTCTGCGTGGGAATTGGATTCTGGCAATGAGATGTGCTATTTGAAAACCAGAGTTCAGGCAGAGGGCATTGTCATTCTGTTTCAGCTATTTTTTTTTTTTTTTTTTTTTTTTTTGTTTGTTTGAGAAGGAGTCTCTCTCTGTCGTTCAGGCTGGAGTGCAGTGGTGTGATCTAGGGTCACTGCAACCTCTGCCTCCCAAGTTCAAACGATTCTTCTGTCTTAGCCTCCCGAGTAGCTGAGATTACAGGCCCAGGCAACCACGCCTGGCTAATTTTTGTATTTTTAGTAGAGACGGGGTTTCGCCATATTGGCCAGGCTTGTCTCAAACTCCTGACTTTGTGATCTGCTTGCTTCGGCCTCCCAAAGTGCTGGGATTACAGGCTTGAGCCATGGCATCCAACCCTTTTTCTGCCATATATATATATATATATATATATATATATATATATAAAAAATATATATTTATATAAAAAATATATAAACATATTAAATATATATTTAATAAATATATTAAATAAATATATAAATATGTATATATTAATATATCCAGACAGATCATGGAGACATGAATTTTTCTGTGGTAGAGTTCCACTATCATATGATGCGTATCATGGGTCTAGAGAAGCCGTTTCAGCGTTGAGAGCAGTTGCTTTTTGATCCCTAGATTGCATCCGTGATGGTGTGTGCTGCAAGGTGACAGTTAACAATAGAAACTTCATGATTCTCTATTCCACCAGTTGTAGCACATGTAGTAACTAACTCTCATTTGGTTATTCTTGTGGTCTTTTTTTCTGGGAGTCATTCCCTAAAGCCAAGACCACACAGACTGTTCTCTCAGTGTCAAATATATTAAAGTAATGGATACAGGTTTCATGAGAACTATTTGACAGATTATTACAAGGAATGGAATACAAAATTTGTATACAGAATTAGAAAGGAAGGCAAATATTAGAACAAGAAAAAAGGACAAAATATAAACTATAAACAGTATAAAACAATGTCACAAAGTCTAGAAAAATTAACATAATTTAAAATAAGTGTTTTATATACTTCTTTGTTTTTTTTTTTTTTTTAAAAAAGACATTTATTCAGCGTCACGATCAGGCTATTACATTTAGCAATCAACAGCATGGGTGCAAAAAAAAAGAAAAAGAAAAAAAATCTACATTAAAACCCTTTGTTGGAATGCTTTACACTTTCCACATACTTCTAAACATTTTCTCTTTTTTGGAAACACTCACTTTGATCATTTCTCCATATGACAATAACTTTGTAATATTTTATGCAAAGATAATAAAAATAATTTATTTCTGTCTCTAGCATGATTGCTTGAATATTCTTTTTAATTTTGAGATTTATATGTGTAAAACATGATTTCGCATAAAGCCAATGCATTGCTTTTAACACTGTTATCATTTTGTGCCTTTCAAAATACAAATTCTGAAAATTCTGATAAATTCTATTTGGCACAATTTTTATCTAAAATAGATTTCTATTACATACATACCATATATGTGTGTATATATGAGAGAATATATCCATCACACACATGCAAATTTACGTATGTGAAGGAGCATGAAGGAACTTCTGTTTTGTTTAGACATTGATGAGAAATACATCGTCACTTACACTTTTGAACCAAGAGAGTATAATGCAATGTCCTCTTTTAGAGCCTTACAACCAGTACAAAGGAAGGCCTCTGAAACAAGCTTCATTAGCTTCACGGCAAGTCGCCCTCTGCATATATTTCTACCATTCATGTTTAAAATAGAATGGTTTCTGCTTCTTGAAAATAATTACTTACTATCATGAGACAGAGATCAACATTATTTTATGTATCCTCCATCTTAATAAAATTAAAATTAAAAACATCAATTGCTACCTTAATTAGATTGAAACCTGACTCCTCACCCTGGCTTAGATTGACCCGCATCTATCCTGTTCCTTTCCAGACTTCCATGTTGGAACCATTTCAACCATACTTACCATACACTGCTAACACTGATCTCTCCTCTCTTCCTCAAATGTGACCAAACAATTCCCACACGAAGAGCTATTGTTCTTGTGCCTAGAGCTGTGCTGTTCCAATAGAGTAGATACCAGCCACTTGGGGTATTTTGAATTTAAATTAATCAAAGACAAGTAAACACTTATTTCACCCATAATTCCAATACCAGGTGACACATGTTCCTAATGACTAGCATATTGGATAACACATATATTGAACATGTTCATTATTGCTGGAAGTCTCACTGGTTGCTGTCAGCCTAGAATCTTCAGGTGGAATTTTTCATGCTAACTCATTGTTGTCATTTTCCACTCAGATATCTTGTTGCTGTAGATATTGTCACAGTCCCCTCTAGCCATTAGCTTTCAAATTCTATTATTTTCTCCTTCTTGCCACTTACTACTAATCTGAAGATGTTTTTCCGTACATGATTATTTATTTGTATATTAACATTTTATTCTTTGTTTTGATGAGTATATATGTGTGTTTGTATATGAGAGTTATATTCCCAGAATCTTCTGGGATGCTGCTTGGGCATATTATATGTAGAAAAATATTTAAAAACACATAAAAGGATAAAGAAAAAAGAATCAATCCACTGTCATCTTGTTGTTCAAAAACAGAAGACATTGCTTTCAGATAAAATACATGATAATTAACAAAAGTGGGGTAACGAAGCATGTATCTTGTACTGCAGAAAACTAAATCAGCCTAAAGGATTATTATAGGTTAAGATGTGAATTAAAATTCAAACTCAAAACTTAGGTCCTGTGCAAATATGTCAAGAAACAAAAGAGATTATTACTAATTTTATTCAAGGAATTCCTTTTGTTATATTTATTTGATTAGTTTTATTCAATGTCTATCATTCTACTCCCATTGATTGGTAATATTCAGTGAAATGTGGCTATTTTACTGTTGCACTAAATAAAATTTAAAAAAAAACAATATTTACTTGCTCTTTTTGACTAAGTAATATGACCTTAACATACTGCCAGATTCAATCATTTTTCTTTATTAGTATTGAAACAGTAGACACACACATTTCAGTAGTTTTGTTTTCAGTATTTGGAAAGGTATTTTTAAAAACGCAAAAGTTGTTTAACCAGTCCTTCTTCCTTTAGCTCATCTAAAAAACCATTACATTGTTCCAAATTTTCTTTAAACTCTCATGCCATCTATGATGTGATGACTCATATTCAGTCTTTGTTATGCGAGACAGATACTGCAGTCAGGCAGTATTTTAATACCCCATTTACTTATTGTTTTTCTCTCTGCCCTTTTCTACATTCACAACATAATGGTATCCTTATTGTCTTTCAAGGCCAAAATCAAATACCTCCCCAGTGAAACCACTCAGACAGAATGAATGTTTTCTTTTAATCTTCACACACAGGAACAATAAGTATATCTGAATTCACTTTTTTAAAATACAGTTACTTGTTAGTAAATTTATTCTGTTAGATTGTAAGTTATTTAATACTAATGGGGTTATGTCCTACCCATCCTTTTTTCAGGAACTTCCCATAGTAAGTCCTTAATTACAACTGCTATATCAAATAATAATGCTTTAGTTTAAAATAAATTGAAGGTGTTCATGCAGTTTTTTTGTTTGTTTGTTTGAGACGGAGTTTTGCTCTTGTTGCCCAGGCTGGAGTGCAGTGGCATGATCTCAGCTCACTGCAACCTCCGCCTCCCGAGTTCAAGCAATTCTCCTGCCTCAGCTTCCTGAGTAGCTGGGATTACAGGTGCTCACCACCATGCCCAAGTAAGTTTTTGTACTTTTAGTAGAGATGGGTTTCATCATGTTGGCCAGGCTGGTCTCAAACTCCTGACCTCAGGTGATCTGCCCACCTCGGCCTCCCAAAGTGCTGGGATTACAGGCGTGAGTCACTGCACTCAGACACTCATGTAGTTTTAAAACACAAAATTAGAAGGACAATTTTATATTTGATAAACACCTCAACACATGATATATTTAATGTATTGAAAACATATTGCATGTAAAAGCTTCCAGTATGTCCATCAAAATGATTTTCTTTGAAATGTCTTTGATTACATATTTCTACCACAGACTTTAGGCTAAAAGGATTATTTATGTATTTTTCAAACTATAGAATCTATTAATAGCATGAAATATATCTGTTTGTCATTGAAAGGTAGGGTAAAATTGCATTCCATCAGCTTCCTTATTTATGTGAATTTCCTCTAAAGTGAAAAATTAGAATACAATATTTGGAAGAACATAAATGACATAGACATCATCACCTTGCTGATTTATTGCATGATAAATTTCATTACAGAGCCCATAATTTCATATAATCCATAATTTAGAAAATTTAAGAATCCTATTACATAATGTTTTGAGTTTTTTAAAATTATTATTCAAATGTAAGCTCTATTTCAGTTTTAATGATCATTCATTGACACTTTAAAAGTTTGGATATTACTAAAGACAAAGTTTTAATGTGAAGTTTACAAATAACAATCAATATTTTTTGAAAGACACAGCAAATATATTTTAATATCCAATTGTGATCATCTTGAATACGATACATTAAATAGGCTGAGATAAAAAATAAAAATTCAGAGGTTATTTTTCTTTTTATTATGGTGTTTGTTAGAGTGTGTATTATGTTAAAAGAGGAGGTTGCTACCCCTCAACCTGAATGTCAAGGTAGCTGGAAACAAACATAGTCTCTCATGTTTTCTTTTCCTCTGATGATACACTTTTATTTCTACCACAATTACTGGTTTCTATTTCCTAAGTCCAGTATTTCCGTGGCACATCAATATATTTTTCTACTTTCAAATTTCTTAGCTACAATTCTGTTGCATCTGATGTTGAGAATCCAGTGCTGAAAGCTTTCTTCATCACTAACTGAAGAAGATGGATAAGAGCAGAAGAGATAAAGCAAGACAAAATCCAAACTCATTCATCTTACTCCTGCAAGATAGAGTCATTTTCTCGTTAGTGTTTTAATAAATGTGATTTTAATTAGAGTACATGATTTTATAGAATAAGTCTGAAACAGAGATAAAGAATATCCTGTTGTTTCATTGATTTAAGTAAGTATAACAATAATAAAAATTCTGAAAGAACTATATAATGGAATCATAACTTATGACCCACAACTCTTTTGTTTTCATACTACCTGACATAGAGTAAGAAAGAACTATATAATGGAATCATAACTTATGACCCACAACTCTTTTGTTTTCATACTACCTGACATAGAGTAAGTCCACAAACGTTTATTGAAAAGAAACAAACTAAAATAAAACATTTCAAAAAAATAAAATAAAATATGATGTGTATATTTAAGCTAATTTCATGTGAAATGAAAACACAATGTTAATTCCTTATGAAAAGAATCATTTACTAACTTTTGATAGTAATTATTAGGCATTAAATAGTATCTAGGCAAATTATAGTTATGGTTAGTTTTTATTATTATACAAATTTTTATTCGTGTATATCTGGTTGGGGGTGCTAAAACAAGCAACATAATATAAACTTTTAAATAATTTTTATAGATGTCAAGCAAAATGTGTCTCCACTGATTAACATCCAATTTGTACATTATGCACCAGTTCAATTTTATAAGGCCAACCTTTTCTTACATGCGTGCACCATTTTACAATTCTACCAATGACGTTCAAACATTCATAGTTATCCATAGTTTCACTAATATTTGGTATCACAAATGACTTAATGTTTGCCAATTAAATGAATTAAATTATATCTCATTTGAGTTTAAAATTATATTTCCCTGATTACTAATGAGACTGATCTTTTTTATGCTTAATCTTCATTCATATTTTCTATTTTGTGAAATGACTGCTCATGTATTTTGCTCATTTCGTTTTTTGTTACTGTCCATTTAAATATTTTGTTTTACAAGAATTCTTTGTATATTCTGGATTTTAATCATCATTGATCCATACCAGTTTATGGTGATTTTGAAGAATACAGTTGTGGATTTTTAAAGGCCAATTTTAAATATATATACATATATTTATTCTGACATTAATAATCTACTACTGAAAGTTTTCTTCCTAACTGACTGAAGGGAATGGATAAGGGGAGAGGAGCTAAAGCAAGACCAAATCCAAACTCATTCATCTTCCTCTTTACAATAGGGCTTATGATTTTTGTATAAGAAATCTTTTTATGATCAGAGACTTTAAAAGACATCTATGTTTTCTTCAGAAAGTTTTAATCTACCTGACATTGGTTTTGACATGGTCAGAAGTTATCTTCTGAATATTGATTTTAATTTAATATGTAGTTTAAATTTTTTCCATTAATTTGACACGTAATATACCAAGATGTTTCTGTATGTGTGGATGCCATCTCTGTGCTCTGTGTTCTATTCCACTGGTCATTGCATTGTATTCATTCACATAACTTTACTATTATTTCTTATGTTTGATAAGGGAAACCTCATACTTTATTGTTTATCTTTAGGAATGTAGTCGGTGTTCATATACATTGCCACTTCATACGTGTTTTAGTTTATTTGAAACTCTTTTAGGTATTTGTTGGATTATCACTGAATATACAAATTAATTAGGGGAGAAGTGACTTCTTTATAAGATTTTTTATTAGTTAACATTCTCAGTAAATTTAGTTTTTTAATATTTCTCAAAAAGGAATTAAATATTAATCAAAATATTTTAAATACGTTCATCTTTTTGAAAATTAGTTTTCATCTATTATTTTTTGGCGTAAAATACAATAAAACTAATTTGGAATCTTATCTGTATATCTTGGAAATTATTAATTTCTAAAATGTTTATTATTTTTAATTTTATATGTAAACAATCATTTTCTACACAAGATCAAATCAGTTATTTTATTCTTTCACATTCACATATAATCTACTTATAATACTTGTTATTGCACTAACAAAACTCCGTATGTAACTGAATAGAAGTGTTGAATATAAGTACCAAATATTTCTAAGTTGAATAATTGTTCTTACAAAACAGTATTGGTAGAAATGCTTGACTTGATTTGATTCTGCAGTTAGTTCTCAGGTTTCTTTAAAAAGTTAAGTTAAATCATGAATGGCTATTGAATTTGATCAAATCTTTCTTTGCAGATAATATCATATTCTTCCTGAATTGATTTTATATTTTGTGATATTTATTCATTTTCTAATATTGAGTCATCCTTGCATTTTTGAATTGAGCAAAATGTGATAAGAATTTATCATATTTTATATGACACTGGGTCAATTTTACACTAACATTAATATGCAAGACTAACCTGTAATTTTCTTTTTTATATTCCTCTTGCCTGGTTTTGATAGAACATTGTTCTAACTTTACAAAGAGAATTTTTAATATATTTTTTTAATTTTTATTCTGTGGAAAATTGCATATTGATTAGCTTGGAAAAACTCATTATTAATAGTAAATAAACCTGATTTATTCATTTTGGCAAGATTTAAAACCATTAATTCATAATTATTCATGCTTTCTATTACTTTATGAATTATTTTTTCAGTATATATCTTTACTGTTGCATTTTCATGAATTATATTAAAAATATATAATGAATAATTTGATTAAAATATTATCTTGTGGAAGTGGCCAGGGTATTCCATTAGAATCAGCTAGTGTGGGTGGCTCTCACAGAGAAGAACAGAAGAGATCAATAAATACAGAACCTTCAATATCCAAGCACTTGCACTGAAACTGATCAAGGAAACAACTGGACCCACATAGAATGGAGAAAAGCAAGGAAGGAAGACGGCCCACCCGGGAGCAATGTAGAACCAAGAAATCTCCCCCACCCAGGGAAGTGGTGAATGACTGTGCCACTCCTGGAACTCATCCTTGTCCCATGGATCTTTGCAACCCTCCGGTCAGGAGATGCCTTTGTGAACCCGCTCTACCAGGCCTTTCAGTCTGACACAGAGAGTTACTTGGAGCCTTGCAGAGCAGCCTCTCAGGCATGCACAGAGACCTGAGAACTTTAGATACTCGAGGTCCCTGGGCTTCCCAACAAAAGTAGCTTCAAGTCTGACCAAATGGGAAGTTAGACCCCTGTACATAATCCTAAGAAAGAGGCTGAATCCAGGGGACTGAGCAGCGACAGTCTACTGGCTTCACTGCCATGGTATCTATCAGGAATAGACCCACTGATAAGAAATTCCAGCAAGCCACCAGTAGCATCATTGCACCTCCCTGGGATGAAGCTCGTGGGAATAGGGGTGGGCCACCATCTTTGCTGTTTGGGCAATTTAACCATTCCAGCCTTCAGGCTTTGGAGTATCTGAACCAACTAAGGATGGAAAGAACCCCCAGCACAACACAACTGCTCTGTAAAACGTGGCCAGACCACATTTTTACACAGGTCCCCAGTCTTGCTCCTCCCACTGAGTCCGAATTCCCTACAGGGACCTCCAGTCACCCTCATCAGTGTTCTCCACCTGACAGAGATTTGAAGCCTCACTGAAATCTTGGGATGGAGCACCCAGAGGGAAGGATGGACCACCGTCTGTGCTATTTGGGTGATTTACACTTTCTACCCTTCAGGTTTTGATGAGTCCAGGCTGACCTGGAGCTGAGAGAGTTCCCCAGCAACACACAGCTGTTCTGTGAAAATATGCCAAACTGCTTATAAAAGCAGGTCTCTCACCCTCATTACCAGGTGGAACCTCCAAACCAGGGTCTCCAGCCACCCCATTCCATGCTCTGTGGCCAACAGAGATTTGAAACGTTCCTGGGATGCAGCTCCCAGAGAGAGGGACAGCCAGCTAGTTTTGTTGTTTGGGCGACAACTGTTGCAGCCTTTGGTCTTTGGAGAGCCTAAGGTGACCTGGGGCTGAAGTAGAACCCCAGAACAGCACAGTTGTCCTTTGAAAATGTGGCTAGACTGCTTTTCTTAAACAGGTCTCCAATCCTGTTTTTTATCATCAGGTGAGATCTCCCAACTGGAGTCTCCAGCTATACCCTCTAGTGTTCTCTGGCTGATGGTGGTTTCAAGTCTTCCTTGGATGGAGTTCCCAGAGGGAGGAGCAGGCCATCATCTTTGATGTTTGGGTGACTTAGCTATTCTTATCTTCAGGCTTTGGAGTGTCTGAGGCAACTGGGGGCTGAAGCAGACTCCCTGCACAGCACAACTGCTTTACGAAAATATGACTAGACTGCTTTTTAAAACAGGTGCTCAGCCCCATTTCTCCTTACTGTGTTAGAACTCCCAAATGGTATCTCTAACCACCTCCTACAGGTGCATTCAGACCAACAACAGGTCTGTACCTCCCTGTGAGAAAGCTTCCACAGGGAGAGGCAGATTGCTATCTTTGTTGTGCAATAGCCTTCACTATGATAATTCCAGGTACTGGAAAATCTTAGGATGTTGGAAATGGGAGCAGGCCCCCAGCATCCCACAGCAACCCTATGGAAAAGTGGCCACACTGTTAGCGGGTACCCATTCTCATATCTCCTTATCAGGCAACTCCTTCAGGTCTGCGCCTCCAGCCTCCCCCGATCAGAACTATGAAGCCAGTAGCAACTAGACAGAGCCTCAAGTGGCAACTGACGGCCTCTCTGCCACTGCCTCTGCAGTAGAACTGCCCTGGACTAACAAAACCCACAGACTAACAAAACAGCAACCACTCTAATTGCTTTATCTACACCTCCAACAAACTGCGGTTGACCCAAGGTGAGGAAGCCAGTTTATCTCCCACAGGTCCCACGCACCCAATACTGCTTGTCACCAGACAGGGAACTCCATGCTTGGGCCCAAAGCACAGACCCCCCCATCCTGGGCTGATTGCACTGAGCAATTTTTGATATGTACCTCCTTGGGGTGGAGCCCCCAGGAGACAAGCAAAAGATCACTGGCCACAACCACTAAGGTCCCTTTCCCTGATGCATCTATATTGAGGAAGAAACATAACCACTGAGATTGCCCCAGAGTTGCAGTGAGCAACCCAGGAGTGCAAAGTCACAATCTACAGCCAGCACTCAAGGGAGAGAGAAGCCCACATTTTCAGAGACTTGAGAGGGAACACAGCTGCCACTGTGAGGAAACATGGGGAAGCCACAAAACCAAGCAAGAGTCTATCAGCTGACCCATAAGCCTGTGTGCCACCTATTGGATCACATACCAAGCTTTAACACCAAAAACACCTCACTAACATGTGCACCCCTCTGAAACCAGAGACAGTAAGTCAGCATCAAATAAAGAACCTGCACAATGCCTCTACCCGATGAAAACATCCAGAAAAGAAGTCTATTAATTGCACCCAATCTATACTGTAGTTAAAGAAACACCCACATGCAGAGATGAGAAAGAGTCAATGCAAGAACTCCAGTAACTCAAATGGCCAGGGTGTTGCACGTCCTCCAAACAACTGCAGCAGTTCTCCAACAGGAGTACTTATCCAGGATGAACTAGATGAACTAGACAGAATGACAGAAATAGAATTTAGAATATGAATAGGAATGAAAATTATCAAGATTCAGAAGAATGGCAAAACCCAATCCAAGAAAAATAAGGATTACCCTAAAGTGATACAGGAGTTGAATGATGAAATAAACCATATAAAAAAGAACCTAACGGGTCTGACAGAGCTGAATAACACAATATAAGAATTTTCCTATGCAATTGCAAGTATTAACAGCAGAGTAAACAAAGCTCTGAGGAAAGAATCTCAGGACCTGAAGATGGATTCTCTGAAATAAGATAGTCAGAAAAAAAAAATTTTAAAAAAGAAGAAGAAGAAAAATAAATGAAGAAAGCCTCCAAGATGAATGGTATTATAAAAAGAGGCCAAATCTATGAATTATTGACATCCCTCAAAGGAAGAGGTAGAAAGAAAGCAACTTTGAAAACATTTTTAAGGATATTGTCAATGAAAATTTCCCCAACCTTGCTAGAGAGAGGCTAACAGTCAAACTCAGGAAATGCAGAGAACTCCTACAAGAGTTTACACAAGAAGGTTATTGCCAAGATGCACAATTGTCAGATTTTTCCAAGGTCAAAATGGAAGAAAGAACATTAGAGACAGCTAGAGAGAAAGGGCAGGTCACCTGCAAAGGAAACACCATCAGGCTAATGGCAGACCCCTCAGCTGAAATTCTATATGTCAGAAGAGACTGGGGGACTATATTCAACATTCTTAAAGAAAAAATATCTTACCCCAAAAATTTCATGTCCAGCCAAACTAAGCTTCCCAAGCAAAGGAGAAATAAGATCCTTTTTTCAGATATGCAAATGTTGAGGGAGTTCTTTACCACCAGACCTACCTTACAAGAGATCTTGAAAGGAGCACTAAATATAGAAAGAAAAGATTGCTAACAGCTAATACAAAACACACTTAAAAACACAGACCAGTGTCACTATACATCAACCACACAAACAAGCTGGCATAATAACCAGAAAACAACACAGTGACAAAATCAAATCCACACATACCAATACTAACATTGAATGTAAATGGGCTGAATGCTCCACCTAAAAAGCATGAGTGGCAATCTGGATAAAAAAGCAATAACCAATGGTATGTTGTCTTCAAGAAATCTATGTTACATGAAATGACACCCATTCACTCAAAATAAAGGATGGAGGCAAATTTAACAAGCAAATGGAAAACAGAATAAAGCAGGGGTTCCAATCCTAATTTCAGACCAAAGAGACTGCAAACTAACAAAGATAAATAAAGACAAAACAAAGCATTTCATAATGGTAAAGGGTTTAAGTTAACAAGAAGACCTAACCTAAATATATATTCACCCAAAATAAAAGCACCCAGATTCATAAAGTAAGTTCTTAGAGACCCACAAAGAGACATAGACTCCCACACAATATGAATGGGAGATGTCAACAATCCACTGACAGTATTAGACAAATTATCAAGGCAGAAAATTAGCAAAGATATTTAGGACTCGAAGTCAAGATTTGACTAAATATATCTCATGGACCTTTATAGTAAGTCTCCACCTCAAAACAATAGAATACACATTCTTCTCATTGCCTCATGGCACACACTCTAAAATTGACCACATGATTGGACATAAAACAATCCTCAGCAAATGCAAACAACTAAAATAATACCAAACACACTCTCAGATCATGATATAATAAAAATAGAACTCAAGACTATGAAAATAGCCCAAAACCATGCAATTTTATGGAAATTAAACAACATGCTCCTGAATGACCTTTGGGTAAATAATGAAATTAAGGTAGACATCAAGAAGTTGTTTTTAAAACCAGTGAGAACAAAGAAATAACATATCAGAATCTCTGGGACACAGCTAAGGGAGTGTTAAGAGAGAAATTTATAACACTAAATGCCCACATCAAAATGTTAGAAAAATTTCAAATTAGTGGTCCAACATCACAAATGGGAAAAATAAAACAGAAGTGAGAACAAATCAATCCCAAAGCTAGCAGAAGTCACAAAATAACAAATATCAGAGCTTAACTGAAGAAAATGAAGATATGAAAAACAATTTAAAAGATAAATCCAGGAGTTTTTTGTTTGTTTGTTTTGAAAGCATTAATAAGTTACGTAGGGCTCTAGCTATACTAATAAAGAAGAAAAGAGAAAAAAAAATCCAAATAAACACAATCAGAAATGGTAAAGGAAACGTTACTCCTGACACCATAGAAATAAAAATAATAATCAGAAACAATTAGAAATACCTCTATGCACACAAACTAGAGAGATGAATACATTCTTGACACATACCCTTTCTAAAGACTGAACAACAACAAAAAAAGTGGTTTCCTGAACAGAGCAATAATGAACTCTGAAATTGAGTCAGCAATAAACAGCCTACAAACAAAAACAAAGCCCTGGACCTGATGGATTCACAGAAGAATTTTACCAGATGTACAAAGAACTGGTACCATTTCTACAGAAACCATTTCAAAAAACCAAGGAGGTGGGTGTCCTCTCCAAATCATTCTCTGAGGCCAGCATCATCCTGATAGCAACTCGGCAGAGACATACACACACAAAAAATAAAAAATTTAGGCCAATATCCCTAATATTGAAACAAAAATCCTCAAAAAAATATGTGCAAATCAAATCCAGCAGCACATCAAAAAGCTAATCCACCATGATAAATAGGCTTTGTCCTCAGAGTGAAAGTTTGATTCAATATATGCATGTTAATAAATTCATCACATAAACACAACTAAAGACAAAAACCATGATTACCTCAAAAGACACAGAAACGGCTTTCAATAAAATTCATTACTCCTTCATGTTAAAAACTTGCAATAAACTAGGTATTGAAGGAACATACCACAAAATGATGAGAGCCGTTTATGACAAACCCACAATCAACATTATATTTAATAGGCAAAAGCTGGAAGCATTCCCCTACAAAACTGGCACAAGACAAGGATGCCCTCTCTCACCACTGCTATTCAACATAATGTTGAAAGTCCTAGACAGAGCAATCAGGCAAGAGAAAGAGATAAAGTGCATCCAAGTAGGAATAGAGGAAGTCAAACTCTCTGTTTGCAGACTACATGATTCTATATGTAGCATATACCCTATAATCTCAGCCCAAAAGCTCCTTCAGCTGGTAAACAACTTTAGCACAGTTTTAGAATACAAAATCAATGTACAAAATTATTAACATTCATATACACCAACAACAGCCAAGTCCAGAGCCAAATCAGGAGTGAACTCCTATTCACAATTCTCATAAATATAATGAAATACCTAAGTATACAGTTAACCAAGGAGGTGAAAGATCTCTACATTAAGAATTACAGAACCCTGCTTAAAGAAATCAGAGAAGACATAAACAAATGAGAAAGCATCCCATGCTCATATATAGAATCAGTATCATTAAAATGGATATATGCCTAAAGTAATTCATAGATTCAGTGCTATTCCTGTCAAGCTACCAACAACATTCTTCACAGAACTAGCAAAAACAATTTGAAAATTCGTATGGAAGCAAAAAGGAGCTTGCATTGTGTGAGAAGTAGAAAAGTTCCTCTTCAAAATTTCCTTTCTTATTAAAGAATAATAATAATAAATGTTAGAAATAATAGTCTCCTTTAAAGATGAACTTTCTACAAAGCCTTCTTGCTTTTTGCCAGTAGCTCTTTCTTAAACCATATCCTATGTAGCTGTTAGACTTGCTTACTGGCACGTAGTACATTCTATGTCCTTGTAATTTAACCAAGATATCTGTGCTGGACATGCTCAGAGGCATGTCCCAGCTTGCAGCCTATGGCTTTTCCTCGTTTGAACTTTCTTTTTGTTCTCCTCTGTTTTTACCTATGCAAGAACATTTTAAGTTATTAGCCAATCAGGTTCAGTTTTAGATTGTGAGATTTGGCGCCAGACAATGAAGATCAGACACAGCAGTAAGGACAATCCCAAATGCATAAAAGATAAATATGTCTGCTTTTCCTTTGTTCATTGTACACTCATGGCAAGATGGCTAATAGGAGCACCCTTTCTGCAGAAAGTAAAGATTGCCTTACTGAGAGATCCTTTGTCAAAGTTCTGATTTTTCTTTGCAGCACCGGGCATCTATTTCCAACACATTGTCTTCATCATGTTACCTAACTTCAAACCATACACATGACAGTGCTGCAGTAACCAAAAGAGCATGGTACTGGTACAAAAACAGACATAGATAGACCAATGGAACAGAATAGAGAACTCAGAAATAAGACCACAGATCTGCAACCATCTGATCTTCAATAAACCTGACAAAAGCAAGCAATAGGGAAAGGATTCCCTATTCAATAAATGTTGCTAGGAGAACTGGCTAGCCAGATGCAGAAAATTGAAACCAGACACCCTCTGTATTAGTTCATTTTCATACTGCTATGAAAAAAAAAATACTTGAGTCTGGGTAACTCATTAAAAAAAAAGAAGAAGAAGTTTAATGAACTCACAGTTCCACATGGCTGGGGAGGCCTCATGACAATGGTGGAAGGTGAAAGAGAAACAAAGGCATGTCTTAACAGGCAGCAAGCAACAGCATGTGTAGGGGATCCGCCCTTTATAAAAACATTAGATCATTAGATATCATGAGACTTAGTCACCATTATGAGAAAATTCTGGAAAAAATATCTGCCCCCATGTTTAAATTACCTTCCACCAGGTACCTCTCATGACTATATAGGGATTATGGGAGCTACAATTCAATATAATATTTGAGTGGGGACACAGCCAAACAATACCTTCCTCTTTACACCTTAGCCAAAAGTTAACTCAAGGTGGATTAAAAACTTAAATGTGGCTGGGTGCCATTGGCTGACGCCTATAATCCCAGCAATTTGGGAGGCCAACGTGGGTGAATCACGCAGTCAAGAGATCAAGAACATCATGGCCAACATGGTGAAACCTTTTCTCTACTAAAAATACAAAAAATTAGCTGGGCATGGTGGTGTGCACCTCTATCCCAGCTACTTGGGAGGCTGAGGCACGACAATGTGTCAAACCCAGGAGAGGGAGGTTGCAGTGAGCTGAGATAGCACCAGTGTACTCCAGCTTGGCGACAGAGTGAGATTCTATCAAAAAACAAAAAAAACAAAAAAAGAAAACACAAACCAAAAACTATAATAACTTGAGAACAAAGTCTAGGCAGTACTACTTGGGATATAGGCACAGGCAAATATTTTATGATGGAAATGCCCAAAGCAATTGCAACAAAAGCAAAAAATTGATGATTGGGATCTAATTAAACTTGGGAACCTCTGCACAACAAAAGAAACTATCAACATAGTAAACAGACAATCTACAGAATGAAGGAAAACATTTGTAACCATGCCTCTGGCAAAGGTCTAATATCCAGCATCTATAAGGAACTTTAAAGAATTTACAAGACAAAAACAAAAAACATCATTAAAAAGTGGGAAAGGATATAGACACTTCTTCAAAGAATATATACATGTGGCCAAAAAGCATGCAGGTGCGCCCGCACACACACACACACACACACACAAATCCATATTTCAATCTTTAGAGGCATACAAATGAAAAACGAAGAGATAACATCTTATACCAGTCAGAAAGGCTAGTATTAAAAAGTCAGAAAACAACAGATGCTGGTGAGCTTGCAGAGAAAAGGAACATTTGTACACTGTTGGTGGAAGTAAGTGTAAATTAGTTCAACCATTGTGGAAAGCAATACGGCAATTCTTCAAAGAGCTAAAAGCAGATCTACCATTTAATCCAGCAATCTCATTACTGGGTATATACTCAAAGGAGTATAAATCATTCCACTATAAAGATATATGTATGCAAATGTTTATTGAAACACCATTCACAGTAACCGAAACATGGAATAAAACAAAATGCCCATCAGTGACAGATTGGTTAAAGAAAATGTGGTATATATGTACCATGGAATGTTATACAGCCATAAAAGGAATAAGATTATGTATTTTGTGGGAATGTGAATGGAGCTGGAGGCCATTATCTTTAGCAAACTAATGCAGGATCAGGAAATCAAATGTTGCATGTTCTCACTTGTAAGTGGGAGCTAAATGATGAGAACTTATGAACACAAAGAACACATCAGACATCGAAGTTTGCTTGTACGTGGTAGGAGGGAGAGGAACAGAAAAGATAACTATCGGGTACTAGTCTTAATTCTTGGATGATGAAATACCCCAGGTATTCCTGGGTGATGAAGTAATCTGTACCACAAACACCCATGACATGAGTTTACCTATGGAACAAACTTCACATGTATCCGCAAACCTAAAATAAAAGCTAAAAAAATTATCAAAGTATTTATCATGCCTCCCAATGTCTTAACAATAATAAAATTATTTTCAAATCCATATCTTTCTAGAAAGGGATGAATAGAACACTTTTTATACTGTTACAATATGGAAGAAACCTGGGAAAATTAAACATTCTAACGTTTACTATTTCAGTACTTATATGGAATCCTGTATTGTTTTTAGCATGAACATTAAATACTATTTTAATTTTCTTTACTTTTCCAAAAGCTACTTTTATGTGTCTCATTTTTACAGAGATTCTCATCTCTACTCCAAACTTTATAAACTCAAAAGGCTTTTAAGTATTTTGTAAGGTCATTTTATTTTGCTTTATTTAATGCCTTTCCCCTCTTGGAGTAGTTTGGCTTTCATCTTCATGAGACTGTAGCTCAGCCTCTGACACCCTCACTCCCAAACATGACAGAAGTCTACTATGAACAGATGCAATTTGATAAATAAGGAAGTAAGAAAGAAGTCCAATGTTATTAACTAATTTTGTCTAGAAACATTTTTAAAGAAATGTTTTCAGAAAGAAAATGTTCCAGTTGATATTCTTGGATAGTATATCATACTCATCTTTTATTATATATAAATCCAGAGAATTCCACTTCTGGACAAGATGGACTTGGACTGGATTTATCTTACTATGTGAAACAACTACAATTGTACAAAATATGTAGAAAAAAATGAGTTACAAGATACTATATGTCAGGTAACAAAGAGCAGTGTCTACTGGTGGAAGAATTTCCTGACTTGTCTATAAGGAGAGAGTGTCAAGACTGACCCTGGCAGATTGCCTGAACTGAGGTGTAGAGAAGCTGATAAAACCAAGTGGCAAGGATTCTCAAAGGAGAGAATTGCAGAGAAGAGTGATGGAGAGAGATAGAAATCTGGAGAGCTGCATAAGATCGCCTGCAGGTACTAAGCTGACTATTGACTCATGCATGAATGTACAGAGACTATCTCATATGTGGAAAGAAATATTCAAAAGGATGAGAAGTAACAATGCTTTGAGTTCATACAGGGTCAGAAGTAGTGTATGTTTCCAGCAGCCAGACTGGAGAGTCTCAAGATTCACAGGAATAGGGTGAAGTACACAAGACTCTTACCTTAGTAGTGGCAGATAATTAGAACTAGTCTAAACTCTGCTCCAGACCTGAAGAAAAAAAAATACCATAAAGGCAATGCACAAAGGATCCAACTATTTCCAAGTGAATTCACTGCATCCCTGAACAAAACTTAACGTTTAATGGGTCTAAAATTGTCCAGCATCAAACAAAGTAAAATCCATAGTATCTAACATCCAATCAAAATTTATTAGGCATGCAAAAAGTTGAAAATACCAACCAGTCATGAAGAAATAAACCAAAATCAAGCCAGAACTGAAATAGATATCTTAAAAATCAGATAAGGAAATCAAAATAGTTGTAAATATTTCATAATCTTTTAAACATATGGAATATTTATGACTATAGTGATTATAGTTATAAATATAACATTTATAATTATATAAATTATAATTGGGATATGGGTACACACATGCATATATACATACACATATGTATATATCTTCTAAATTAAACTTATAAAGATGAAAACTTCAATGTGTGATGAGAGTACTCTACTGGATAAGATAAAAAAACTGATTAAATATTGAGGAATAATTACTGAATTTTAAAATGTATCAAAATATCTCAAAATATGAAATACTTAAGGACAAATTTGGTGTACAATCTCAATATACTTGGACAAATCATTTGACTAAATCCAACATCTATGCCTGTTCAAAATTCTCTATAAGGTAGCAGTGCAAGAGAATTTTCTAAACAAGATAGAGGCCATCTATGAGAAATCTACAGCCACCATTATACTTAGTGATGAAAAACTGAATGTTATTAACCTAAGAGCGAACAAGAATATATATTCTTACCACTTCTAGTCATCTATTCATACATGTATGTATTACGTAACATATAAACATCACATGTAATACATAGCTACATAATGTATATAATATGTATGTTCTACTTGTACATGTGATGTAAATTATAGTAATATTTAAATGTGTTACAGTCATTCTTGAATTTTGTAACTCAATAATAATGGTGATTCTGATTCCTACTATTCAATTAATTATGATAGCTACATTTACAAAGAAGTAAGAATTAAAAAAAAATATTTCCAGCTATAATGTTTAAATATTTTGGTACCTTCTGTCAAAACATTGAGGCAAATTCATAGCAAAAATGAAAGAGATGTCTGTCAAGAATGACTTTTCCTGCAAACATATTAAAATCTATGTCATAAATGTCAATGATTGAAAGTTTAAATTATACAGAAAACTTACTTTAAAATGCTCATCTATCTCATTTATTTACAAGGTACTAAACATGGTGCAGAGAAATTAGTACAATCTAACATGTGGTGGTATGTGGGTGACTTTAGGACTCCTGTTTCAACACTCAGAGACAATTTCCTGAGTTCCAAAATTACCTGGCAATATATTCTCTTCCTATCTTACACAGGTTCTGTTTGGTTCAAGATAATTTTGCAGTTTCTCCACAGATACTATGTAGCATAAATAAGGACAAAATGAACTTACAATGAATCACATAACTTTTAAACTATGAAAAATTTTTAAAAATTCAATAAGCTTAAAGATGGATGATTTATATAATTATACAGTCACAGACTCTATACTTAGCTAATAAAAATAGAAAACTTCAGTTAGCAAATACCTTTAAATTGCTTAATGAACTTCTTTCAAAAGTTTCTGTCACCTATAAGTTGATTGGCTGGAATATTTGGCTGAATAGATAATAGTAAATTCTTATGATAGTATTAACTCTGAGAATAGATTTTTTTGGTATTGAAATAAATATAAAATATGCATTGTTTTATTTTGATAATTCATGTTTAAACACCCTGTATCTGGAGATAAGCCTATTCAAGAAATATTTTGTAATGATTTGTTGAAAACACAAGGCAATCTGAAGAACTAAGGGAATCTTGGGAAAAAGATAGCTAAAAAAAAAAAAAAAACAAGTTAGAGCTGTTAGCATGGTGGTAATAATGGAACTGCAAGCTAACATGCAAAAGGTCAGGTAAGATTACAAATAAGGGCAGAGAATACATCCTATTCAGATTCAGATACAATAAAGTGTCACGTAGCAGAGTTGGAAACAAGCTTTTATGTGAGGTTTACACAGCGTAAGGGAAAAACAAGTAAAAAAAAAATTACCTGGTCATGGGTGGAAAAAATAAGAGATCCTTTTGTTAACTAAAACTTTTCTATGGATCATCTCTAGATCTGAGCTTCACAATGAAAGAAAAATAAAATGTAGCTTTAAATAGTCAGTTTTACAGAATGAGAAGCATAACAGATCATACAGCCGGAAGTACAATTACTTAGCTCTGCCAAGAGCGGCAGGTATGGGTACTTATGCTGGAAGTAGAGCCAGGTTTTATTTTAATTGTTGGGGTGGCAGTTGGTCTTATTAAGCCTCAAAGGTCAATGTAATGAAGTAGAAAGCCAGAATCAATTTTCACATTAATAAATCCAATATTTAAAACTTTATATGTTTCAAAAGATTGTGTAATTTTCTTTTGTCAGTTATAACCTCTTATATAAATTAATATTCTCCTCTACATTAAATACTTAACTTATATTTATTGTCTTTGTGATTAGGTAGGAAGAAGAGGAGTATGAAGACAAGGGTGAGAAAAGCTGATTTACTTTGTCATCATGTAATATAATGCTTATATTATAAATATTAAAATATAAGTAATAGATTTTCTCAAGTCATTGGATTGTTTGTGTTGCTTTTAAAAAAAATAGTAACTCCCAAATTTTAAAATCTTAAAAGAAGTGGCAAGAAAAGTCTTTGGTAAATTATATTAGTTTCAAAAGTATAGTACAGTAGGAAAATATACTGAAAAATATGCTAAAATATCTGGGAGTATCCATGAAAGTAAAAAGGAAAGCTGCTAATAAAAACACAACTTTCTTGTATGGTTATCTTTTTCCTATTGATTTCTAAACAATTGGTTTTTGCTTAGGACTAGTTTCAGTTGTGTAACAGGTATCCCATTCCTTGATGCTTTAGAATGATGACTTACTGTTTGTCAGCCTCCTCTGGATTTACTGAACTGTTCTCTTCCATGTGAACTTAGATGGGACTTTATGTCAATTGTATCCAAACTTAGGCTTGAATGGGGGTTCAGCTACTGCTGTTGACCAGAGGCTGCATTCTCTTACAGTGGTCTCTTCCTCTAGTTGCCTGAGAGTCCTGAGAGCATAAGATCTGGGTTCCAAAAAGCATCCTACAGAGAGAGAGCATTTTAAGAGGAAGATAGTGATAACCTCCAGGCCAAGTAAAAGTCAAATCTGGGAAAGGTAACTTGCCAAGGGCCAGGATGCAGTGATGCATGGTCACCAAAGCTCTTCATGTAGAATTTTGTATAGACAGTGGCAGCCAGTGACCATCCTTTAAAAATTGTTTCATTTTATAAATATAAATATTCTGAGACTCAGCTTGATAAATGTAAAAGGTGACCAATGCAAAGAATATTAATGTTAAAACACAAGGGGAAAAGGTTTGCAGAGTGGCAGAATGGTAAAATAAAGAGACTGATTTCTATTTTCTTCTAAAGTAATATATATAAAGTATTCCAGCAAATGACTGTTTTGTTGTTGTTGTTGTTGTTTTTGAGGTTAGTGTGTAATCTCCCAAAGTATTTTAAATCACCAGTACCCAACCTATTGTGCACCAGGGACTGGTTTTATGAAAGACAATTTTTCCAGGTAATGAGAGAGGGAGGTGTTTCAGAATGAAACTGTTGCATCTCAAATCATCAGACATTACATTCTCATAAGGAGCAGGCAGTCCAATCTCTGGTATGCACAGTTGACGGTAGAGTTTGGGCTCCTATGAGAATTTAATGCTGCCTCTGATCTGACAGGAGGCAAAGCTTAGCTACCACTCACCTCCTGCCGTGTGACCCAGTTCCTAACAAGCTACGAACCAATACTGGTCTGTAGCCCAGGGAATGGGGACTCCTGCTTTAAATTATAAAACTTAATTACATGGGAAGTTTTAAAGCATATATTTAAAACTTTTGTTTTGGAATGTGTGTGTGTGTACATATACTGTACAGCAATATGATGTTAAATCTAATCTGTTAATATTGAAAACGCGCAACTGTATAGATGCATATCAAGACAATATACAGCACCATGCAAACTAGGCAGTATATAAAACACACTAAAAACCAACTGAGAAGAGAAACATCAAATTTCTAGTCATATCACTTACCAGAGGTATTAACCAGCATTTATGGTTGAGCACATGAGAAATCTGACTGATTTAAGCATTAAAAAAAGCATTTACCAATGCAGAAATTCAGAGAAAGCTGTAGAAGTGGGCATGGATGAGAAAACAGGAATACGGGAATGTGAGGTGGCAAAATATCAGCAGTCACAGCAAACATGCTCCAGGACTTTCCAGTGGGACCACAACACTTTTGACCATTGGCTCTAGAGGACAATTGTTCACAATCTTGAGTGAAATAACTTTTCCTTTATACTATTTTTTCACTTAAGCATATTTAAATAAAATGGCAAAATGCAATAAATTACTACACTTGTGGGTGAGCTTCAAGGTAGTTAAATATGAAATAATGAAATAACACATCATAAAATATCTAAAAATAAATGGCACATAAATGTATAATTTTTGTCATGAGGAATCATTAAATAAAACAAACGGACATTGTACAAAATAACTGGCCATTGCTATTCAGAAGTGTCAAAATCATGAAAGAATAAAAGGACTGAGGAATGTTCCAGAGTAAATGAAGCTAAGAAGATATAACAAATTCAGACACAGAAGAAAAGACAGTCGAAAGACACATGAAAACATTAGCATATGATGTGTGGATTAATCACTTTACAGCTTCACGTCAGTCCTAACTTCCCAGTTTTGATCATTGTACTCTTGGTGTATAAGATGTTAACATATGGGGGAGCTGAACATATGGCATATGAGAATTCTTGTCCTAATTTTGCAACTCTGTATAGTTGCAAATGAAAATCAAAACTGTTTAAAAATTAAGTTAAATAACTCAAATTTTATAAATTAAATTCAATAAATGAACCAGTGGCATAAATATAATTGAAATCATGCACCTATAGGGACAGTTTTTTTCTAACTAGGTTAAATATATCTAGAATTAGACTTTACTTAACACAAACATTCTGGGTATTGATATAAACCTTATTTTTGGTGACTCATATTTTCACATGATTTCAAAACAAGTAGATGCAATTAAAGGGTGTTCTGTACACAGTCAGAGTACTGTATACTTTAAACAGTCAGTTTAAAGTATATTCAACACGAAATTTAAAGATTTTTTTCTTTATACTTCTATTTTCAACAGGTTTTTAAAATGACATTATATAAAATAATGGATAACACATCATGAGCCTTTTTAAAAGTCTAATAAACAAAACAAACACATTTCATTTATATTCTTCGTTACCCATAAGATACATTGTGAACTCTGTATAAACAACCGACTGGAGAGAATTGAGGTTAAAGGTGCAAAGTTGTGGATGACGTGAGGTTTTGGAGGTCTGAACTAAAGCAACTGCTCTTATCATGCACACAGAGGACCAATAAGAGGATTATTTAGGGGGCAACATTTTAGAAAACCATGTTTTCCTAGGATGAATAAAAAGAAATGCAATTGTGAGTTTGTTCTCTCCTATCCCAATCTATTTAGAACAATTTCTCTTATCCCACTGCTGATACTTGCAGTCAAATTTTGTGACTTTTGCTATTTTTGTTTGTTAAAATTTAGGATGTTAAAAATCTCTATCTAGTTCACAACTTAGTCAATGTAAATTTAATCTTCACATAAGGATTATCTTGCTTCTTGAAGGTTCTTCCCTATCCCTCCTTTACATTGGATTGACATCCAAGTCTGAGGAAAGTTTAGACATTACTAATGGCAGAGGTGGCCTGTCTGGAAAGGCCCACGCCATGAGGCCAGCTGCAGTCGGGGAGGCTGGCTGGGGCTAGAGCCTGCAGCTGGGAGGTGGGGGAGCCCCACTCCCTTTTGAGTTGGAGGGGTGGGATTCCTGCATTTTTGGAAAAAACTGCAGCCTCCCATTGGCTGCTCTGCCTCGCAGGGACCTGAGAAGCTCACCTGTCCCCACAGGATCAGAAATGCCTGCTCCCACTGCCTGAACTCTCCCAGCTCTTAGCACCCCTCTGATATCAGAGCAAAATTGATGCCAAGCCCAGGAGGTGTCACAACCTAGCCTGCTGTGTGTGCACTTGGGGCAGTGCTAACACACCAGCCCCCGGCCTCATTGGCCCACTCCAGACATTGATTGGTTGCTGAAGAGCGTGGGAGGGCCATGGGACTCTGAGGGCAGCTCCATGTGGGCCTGTAGGTGCCCCCTGATACAAGCAGCTGGGGAGCTGTGGGCACTGTGGATGGCAATTTGATGGTGACAGGAGATAGGCTTCTGGGTGGAAAGGGGCGTGTCCCTGGTGAGGCTTCACCTTCAAGTCAGGGATGGCCTGAATCCTGGGGACGATGGCTGCCCATGGACCAATCAGCATGCACTTTGTCCCCTCTGAAGCCTATAAAATTCCCAGACCCGTCTAGACTAGGGTAGACAACTGGATGACCTGCCTGTGGATTGGAGCTTCCCATTTCAGGTCTCCTCTCCACTGAGGGACAATCTGTCTGAGAATAGGAGCTAGGAACTCTGGCCTCCTCTCTGCTGAGGACTGCACTAGATATGGGGACAACCTGCCTGCAGATAATAGCTACCCACCTTGGGTCTCTTGAGAACTGTTTGAATAAGAGCTACCCATTTTGGGTCTCCTGAGAACTGTTCTGCCGTTCAGTGAAGCTCCTCTTCACCTTGCTCACCCTCTAGTTGTCTGCTTACCTCATTCTTCCTGGCCATGGGCAAGAGCTCAGGACCCATTGAACAACAGGACTAAAAGAGCTATAACCCAAACAGGGCTGGAACACACCCCCCACACACATCGTGGGAGACAAGAAGGAGAGAAGAGCCGTGGCTCTTTGGAGAGCCCATATCTAGGGGATCCGCAGGCCAGGGCTGTGATACCCTCTTTAAGGTTCTGCAGTTCATGAGATCTCCAAGCTTCTGGGTGCCACCACCTTCCCCTTGTCCAGATGTGGGTGCCCACAGCCCACATGCAGTGCACCTAGTGCAGCTGCAGACTTGCATGGGGCTGACACCGGTGACAGTGCCTGGAGCTGCCGGCCCAACCTCAGCAGCCAGCATGACTGGCTGTGCACAGCAGCTGGACTCCTCATTCACTCACCCCACACACTTTGCCACTCTGAGCCTGGACTCCAGGAGAAGGTGCTGCCAGCCACAGAGGTTTCTGTCTGGCAAATCAACACCCTAAGGATCCCGTGAGTTACAACATAAGGTAATGGCCAGTATGTTTTGATCCCTATTTTCTCTGCTGATTGCCATTATTGGCTTATCTTGTTGCATTCTGTTTTGGGAAAGACCTCCACACATTTTCTTTAAAAAACTGCACAGTCTGATATAGATGATGTTTGGCAGAAGTCCCTCTGGGTTGAGGATATCCCTAGGAGATTTAGCTGCATCTTCTTTCAAAGACTATCAGGCAGGGTCATGCTGTCATTCTTTTGATGGCTCTGTTTCTTTGTCTCATGTTAAGATAGTCTTTGGCAAACAGACAGATCCACTCTCACATAATTGCTGTGCTTTCATTCTCCAGAGAAATTGTTGCTATCCTGTTTCATATTATTTGAGAACATAAGAAAATGAGGAGAAAAGTGGCGACTGCAATATTCCCTTTTCCACATGGCCACAACCTCTCCCATTTATTGTCTGTTATTGTGTCTCCTCTTTCCCTTCATCTTACAGAGTATTTCCCCTTCATTCATAGAGACTGCCTATAATGGAATTCTACTCGGGAAAGGAAAAGTAGCAGATCCTTCTTTTTCCTTAGATATAAAATCATTTAGTAGGACATCCTCTGGTTCCCTGTACAGCACTCTATCTTGGCTAAATAATGAAACTTTTATATGTCATGAATTCTCGCTTTACACTTTATACTAATGTGTTCCAGAAATGGGATAATAAACTGACCTAGTTCAATTAATATTTAGTGAAAGTAACTTTTGACTTTGAATAATAATCTAGCAGTGAGATACAATGACAGCATGAGTTGCCCTGCATATCGTTGATAATTACAGATTTATCAGAATATGATTTTCTATTACCATAACTTCCTATCTTCTCTCCATTGGCATTCTGATTGGATTCCCTTATCCTCTCTTCTTGCAGGATGACATGAAATGATCAAGAGATGTACTACTCTTTGAGGTATAGTACCCCACTACAGCTTCATCAGTTTAGGCTTAAATTTAACAATCTGGAAGTATCAAGGATATGGGGAGGATTGCTAATGGTTAACTACCATTAGTAGTTTTATCTGGCAGGTGTTTGTTTTCACAGCAGCTGAGTTTTATTTAGTCTTGACTCATTGAGCCTGAAATGCTTAAAGACACTTCAGGGAACTTAGCTCCCTGCTGTTCAAATGGCAGGGTTCTGTAAATGAGTTCCTTAGGTAGATGCCAGCACATGCTGCTTTAGATTGCATGATTACATTTTAAAATCTGCCAAAAAAATTATAGGACTAGGTTTTGAAATGAAAATGAGTGTTAGTAGCTGCCCTGAGGACCTTACAATTGATGGAGCCTCATCATAAAGACACTTAGGATTCTTAATCCTTCTGTGTTTTTATTCTTAATGTTTTAATATTTTGCTAATATCACCACATCTATATACATTAGGCCATACTGATTTATTAAAAATTAACAAACACAATTTGATATTATAAAATAATTTATATATTTTAAAAATTTATTATGCCTTAAGTTCTGGGGTGCATGTCCAGATGGTGCAGGTTGTTATATAGATATACACGTGTCATGGTGGTGATTTGCTGCATCCATTGCCCTATCACCTACAGTAGGTATTTCTCCTAATGCTGTCCCTCCCCAATTCCTCCACCCTCTGCTATTCCTCCCCTAGACCTCCCACCCCCCAGGCCCTGGTATGTGATGTTCCCCTCCCTGTGTCCATGTATTCTCATTGTTCAACATCCACTTATGAGTGGAACATGCAGTGTCTGGTTTTCTGTTCTTGTGTCAGTTTCCTGAAAATGATGGTTTCCAGTTTCATCCATATCCCTGCAAAGAAAATGAACTCATCCTTTTTTATGGCTGCATAGTATTCCATGGTGAATATGTGCTGCATTTTCTTTATCCAGTCTATCATTGATGGGCATTTGGGTTGCAGCTGATGGTAACAAATGTCACTTTCTTTAGAATATATAAATCACTATGCAAGTTTTAGCATTGCCTAAATTTTTTAAAAAATAAGATGCTAGATATGTAATTATAATTTATGGCACATATAGGTATTTATGAAATTGTATGCCATAGAATACAAAAATTCAATTAGATATATGTCTTCAATGAAAATAAGAAAAAAAATTCACTCAAATCTATGTATTTTAAAATATATTTTATTTTGCCTCATTGTAATAGGAAGTAGAATAATATATTTACATAGATAAATAACAATTATTTGAATCACATATATTTCTTTTAAGTTTTTAGGATTGTTGTGGTATAATTGACATTTAATAAACTGCATATATTTAAATTGTACAATTTGATATTATGGCATACATATACACCATGAAACTATTACCAAAATACAAACACTTAATATGTGCGTCATTACATATGTTTCCTCATGTCCTATGTAATCATTCCTTTTCTGCCACTACTATCCCTCTCATCCAATGTCCGGGAAACCACAGGCTATGCAACAGTTTGCATTTCCAAGAATTTTATACAAATGTGACTATAGGGCATGTAACTTCGTTTGGATTATATAATTCAGCATGATTAGGTTTCATATAACCAACAGCAGTGTTTGAGTTCCTCCACTCTAACAATTAATATAGTCTTTTAATTTTTAGCCATTCAAGCACTTGTACAGTAATATTGCACTGCAGTTTTAATGTGCATTTACCTAATGACTAATAATGTTGAGCCTCTTTTCAAATGCTTAGTTGCCATCTGCATATCATCTTTGGTAAAATATATTTTTAAATTTTTGAACAATTTGATATTTTAATTGAATTTTTTTCTTTTTCTTGAGTGACTGTTTTATACTACACATATCTATTATTAGATATTTGATTGACATTTTACTTAAACAGTTTAAACACTTTTTTCATATTTTAATGAAGTTAATTTTCATAATATGTAAATTTCCTAGTCTAATCTGAAGTTACAGAGGTTTCTCCTATATTCTTTTAAAATTTTTAGAACTTTAGATTGTATGAGCATCTGTATTCTGGTTTCAGTTAATTTTTTATATGGCATGAAATATGCCTGAGTTTGTTGTTTTATTTTAATTTTTGCATATGCATGGCCAACTGAAAAATCTCTGCCTTTTTTTTGGTGTATTTAGTCAACTTACATTTAATGTGATTATTGATTTGATTAGATGGAAATTTATCATCTTTCCATTTGTTTTATATTTATCTTATTTCTTCATTTTCTTTTCACTTTCATTTTTGTGTTTTAGTGATTAATTCAATAAACTGTATACCTCTATTTTATCTTCTTTGCTGGTTTAGCATCTATAAGCTTTTGTTTTATTTTAGTGATGGCTTTTCTGTTTGCACTATGAATTTCTTATTAGAGTCTACCTTTAGGTAATATAATAACAATCTATAGTTTAATACTATAAATAAAAAAGTTTTATTTCTCTCCATCAGACTTTTATGGTAATTTTGATATGTACTTTACACAATACATTGCTATTATTATTGTTTAAATAGTTGATTATATTTAAAAAGTATTTAAATAGAAAGAAAATGTATTCATTGTATATGGATCCCATATATTTACTAAGGAAGTTGGCATTTCTTGTTCTGTTCTTGGAGTAGATTCATATTCCCGTGTGGAATTATTTTGCATTTTCTTAAAGGAATTCCTTTAACATCTTAAAATTGGATCTGCTCAAGATAGATTATTTCAACTTTTGAATATCTGAAAGTCTATTCTGCCTTAAATTTTGAAAGATATTTTATCAGTATAAAGCTCTAAGTTCACATAAAGTTTTTTCTTCCAATACTTTAAAGAATTTTTTCTATTCTCTTTTTACTTGCATGCCTTTAGTAAAAATTTTGGCATCATCTCTATCTTTGTTTCTCTATAGTTTTGCCTTTGGATGTTTTTAAATATTACTTTATTATAGGATTTGAATGATTTATTATGATGTATATTGGTTTGGTTTACTTAATGTTTCCCTTGTCCTTGAAGTTTGAACTTCTAGAACTCTTGAGTTTACAGTTATTATATAATTTGTAATATTTAGAGATATTTTTATAAAAACTAGACATTTTAGTATATTACCAAATCTTTTTTTAACTTTTATTTTAAATACAGATTTTCATTTTTTTTTACTTGTACTTTAGGTTCTGGAGTACTTGTGCAGATCATGCAAGATTGTTGCATAGGTACATACATGGCAAGGTGTTTTGCTGCCTTCATTCCCCCATCTCCAAATCGTAATTAAGAATTTGTTGGGCTTGGCAAGAAGTGTACCATAGATTAAAGACTATATCTCCTGATTGAAGAAATAAGGGAGTGTACACTGTATTAAATTAGAAAAATAAACTAGATTTAGTTATGCTAAATTTCAGACATTTTGTTAAGAATAGAAACTACTTAAAAATAAATGTTGAAACCATAATTGACTCAAGGCCCTCAGAAACAATTGTAGGACTTGATGGGAAGCAATTAAGAGGGAAACCTGAAGTACAAGCTGAGTAGGAAGATTAAAATATGTGAAAGATTTTATGAGATATTTAACTCTTTTGTTTTTTCACACATCTGATTCAATCCATCTGGAAATTCTTTTGATCATGGCTTAAATATAACCAGATTCCAACCACTTAACACTTCTAGGGCTACTATTCTGAGCCAAGTCACTCATTACCTTTCATTAGGAAATACCTTAACTGCATAAATTGTCTCTCTCCTTCAGTTAGTCTCTTCTAAGCATAGCAGCTACACAAATCATTTAGAAATTCTAAGCCAAACATTACCATTTTCTTACCAACATCCTATTTGTTTAGTATAAAATCCAATTTTGTTATACTGGCCTATTAGGCAGGCCATGGGTTTAGTTCTCCATTAGTTCTTTGACATTATATTTCACCACTCTCCTCATAGGATACCTGCTCCTAGAGTACCTGACTCCAGTATTTTCTCTGTCTAAAATATAGATCCCCAGTATCACTCATATAATTCTTATCCAAATGTTTTCTTTTCGATAGATTTCCTACTATCGTATTTAAAATTATTTTTATACTTTGATACTTTGATTTTCTATAAAATATATAGCTTTCTATGATACTATAGAATTTACAAACGTCTTCACCAAGAAGAAGACTTTTGTTTTCTCCACTGATAGTTTTCATTTAATTTACTTTAATTTTAATTATATTTTTGTGGTTACATAGTAGGTGTATATATTTATAGGGAACATGTTTTATTACATAGTAGGTGTGTATATTTATAGGGAACATACAGGCATGTAGTGTGAAATAAGTGCATCATGGAATAAGATATTCATCCCTTCATGTATTTATCTTTTGAATTTTGAGTAATGTAATTATACTCCTTTGTTATTTTAGAATGTACAATTAAGTTATTATTGACTGTAGTAGGTCTTATTTATTCTTTCTATTTTTTTCTATACCTATTAACTATCCCCACCCCTCCCCAGCTCCTTACTATTCTGCTCAGCCTCTGGTAACCATCTCTTTATGCTCTATATCCATGAGTTTCAGTTTATTTGATTTTTTGGATTCACACATAAACGAGAAAAGGCAATGTTTGTCATACTGTGTTGGCTTATTTCACTTAACATAATGATCTCCACTTCCATCCATGTTGTTGCAAATGACTGGATCTCATTCTTTTCTATGGTTGAATAGCACTCCACTGTGTAGATGTACTACATTTTCTTTATACATTTATCTATTGATAGACATTTCGGTTGGTTCCAAATCTTAGCTATTGTAAACAGTGCTGCAACAAACACAAGTGTGCAGATATCTCTTTGATACACTGATTTCCTTTCTTTTGGGTATATATACAGTAGTGGGATTACCAGAACCTAGGATAACTCAATTTTTAGTTTTGAGAAATCTCCAAAGTGTTCTTCATAGGGCTTGTACTAATTTACATTTCCACCAACAGTGTACAAGGGTTTCCTTTCTCTCCATTTCCTCCCCAGTATTTGTTTTTGCCTGACTTTTGGATATAAGCCATTTTAACTGGGGTGAGATGTAATCCCCTTGTAGTTTTGATTTGCATTTCTCTGATGTTCAGAGACATTGAGACTTTTTCATATGCCTGTCTGCCATTTGTATGCCATCTTTTGAGAAATGTCTAATCAATTCTTTTGCCTATTTTTTAAATCAGATAACAGAAACTGGACCCCTCCCTTACACCTTATACAAAAATTAACTCAAGATGGATTACAGACTTTAATGTAAAACTCAGATTATTAAATATTTTTTCTGTAGAGTCATTTAAGCTCCTTATATATTGTGGTTATTAATCCTTTGTCATAAGGGTAGTATGCAAATATTTTCTCCCATTTTCTGGGTTGTTTCTTCACTTTGTTGATTGTATCTTGTGCTATTCAGAAGTTTTTTTAACTTGATGTGATCTCATTTTCCCATTTTTGCTTTGGATGCCTGTGTTGTGGGGTATTGCTCAAGCATTTATTACCCAGATCAGTGTCTTGGAGATTTTTCACAATGTTTTCTTATAGCAGTTTCAGTTTGAAGTCTTATATTTAAGTGTTTAATCCATTTAGATTTGACTTTTGTATATGGCAAGAGATAGAGGTCTAATGTTGTTTTTCTGCACATGGATTTCCAGGTTTCTAGCACCATTTATTGAAGGAAAGACAATATTTTCCCCATTGTATGTTCTTGACATCTTTGTTAAAAATGAATTCACTGTAGATATAAGGATTTGTTTCTGGGTTCTCTATTCTGTTCCAAATTTTAGGACTGTTTTCTCTATTTCTGTGAAGAATTTCATTGGTATTTTTATAGGGATTGCATTGAATACGTAGATTTATTTCGGTAGTATGGACATTTTAACAATATTCATTCTTCCAATCCATGAACATAGAATTTATTTTTTGGTGTTCTCTTCAACATATATATATGTTTTGGTGTTCTCTTCAATTTCTTTCATCAATGTGTTATACTTTTTATTACAGAGAGTTTTAACATCTTTGGTTAAGTTAATTCTTAAGTATTTCATTTTATGTGTGCCAAATGGGATTACTTTTTAAATTTATTTTTCACATTGTTCACTGATGCCATATAGAAATGCTACTGATTTTTATTTGCTGATTTTGTATCCTGATCCTTTGCTGGATTTTTTTTTCATCAGTTCTAATAGTTTTCTTGTGGAATTTTTAGCATTGATATTTTCTTATAGTATTATTTCAATATATGGGTGAATAAAGAATAGAATTTTCCTATAATGCCTAGTTGTAATATGGGCCTTCAGACATTCATTATGCCTGTCTTCAGCAAAAAAAATAACTTGACAAAAGAAAAATTAAAAAGTAGAATAAAAAGAGAGGCAATCAAAATTCAGTAATAGAGAACTATCCGAAAAAAGACTGACTCAAAGAATTTGACGTATAACGTATATTTTATATGTTCTATTTTATAATAAAGTTCTTATTTTATATTGCAATAAAAGTTAAAACATAAGGTTAATTTAATATTCAATACAAAATATATAGAAGGATATAACTAATGGACTGAAAAGTAAAGATGTGAATATATAAAAGATAAACTTAAAATCTGAAAATAAAAGCAAAATGTTAACAGATAAGAGACTATTTCCTAATAGCTTAAAAGTGCATACAAACAAAGAACTCTAAAATAGTTTTAGTAAAAATAAAGGCTTGAAACAACTGCGATTAAATAAATCAAAGTAAAAAGGAAATTATTTAAATGGAATAGCTTTGGCATTACAGTCAATAAGACTGAGTAAAAATCAGAATTTTAAGCCTTCAAGCAATAGACTTAATTTTCTAAACCTTGCATTTTCACATGTAAAATAGAATAAATTTTCACTTTTTAACTTAGTGATTGTTAGGAGTAAGATCATGCATCTCATGAATGTAGTATGGACCTTAGCACATAGTAAGTTGTCAACAAAGATTGCTATTTTTATAGTAGAACAAGCTATTCTAGAAAATAAGCCATGGGGAGTGAGAAGTGGATTGTAAATACCACTATTATTTTGGCATCAAGAAATTGGTATGTTAAAATGTTAAACCATGTAAGCTTTTGTATAAGTTTATGCAAGTATACGTGCATATGATTTAAACCTGAAAATACAAGTTAAATATTCACAATTAGAAACTAGACCTACAGAAAGCCTACAGATGTGTAAAATAAAACACATTAAATGGTACTTTTATCCCCTATACCAAAGAGAGCCACCTCTTCAACTACCAAGAGATGATCTAACAGTAACCCTCAACTTTAGCACTCCTCCCCACCCCATTAACAGAAAGTATTATTTATGATCTCAGTTACCTTCTCCCAATAGTCATAGACACCTTTCTCTTGAGCTCATTGTTGTATCCTATTGCTTGAGTAGTCCTTTATTTCTTGCCTTTAAATATCTGCATGAATTCAGCCATTACAGCCCGTTTCCTGAAAAGACTATCATTGCATTCTATAATTCGCTAGTGGTTCATAGCACCATCACTACCTGCAAGTTAGAATTATCTAGGCAGCTTTAATGAATAAAAAAAATAAACAAACAGGCAAAACAAATGAAACAAGCTACAGATTGCCAGACTACACCACAGGTCAATTAAATCAGAAACTCAGGGAATGGGTTCCAAGAATTATTATGTTCTATAACTCCTCAGGTGATTTTCAGCTTACATTGAGAACAATCACTTTGCATCATCTATAAAACACTCTTGATGGATATGTTATTTTAACATTTGATTTTAGATAGGGAAATTATTTCTTTTTCCATTTGTTTTTATTGTCAGAGTTTCCATTTGTTTTTATTGCCGAGGTGGGTGGGTTACGAGGTCAAGAGATCGATACCATCCTGGTCAACATGATGAAACCCCTTCTCTACTAAAAATACAAAAAAGACCTGGGCATGGTGGTGCACACCTGTAGGCCCAGCTACTCGGGAGGCTGAGGCAGGAGAATTGCTTGAACCCAGGAGACAGAGGTTGTGGTGAGCCAAGATCGCGCCATCGCACTCCAGCCTGGGTAACAAGAGAGAAACTCCGTCTCAAAAAAAAACAAACAAAAAAAATCACATCCAAAGGGCATTTTTCCTTGATTATTAAAATAAAGTTTTTGCTGTTTGTAATGATGTCTATGTACTCCCTTTAATAGCTTTAGTTATACTATATGGTTATGACTTTAATAATGCATATTTTTGTGTGAACTACAAATGCTTTGAAGGTAAAAATGATACTACCTTTTTTCAGTATATCCCTACAGCTACTATTGCTGAATCATAATATATGTTTCTTTTCCAATGAAACAGAGAAGAAAATGGAGTATGAGTCTAAAGAGGATGTTGACAACATTTTCAGACATATAATATGAGTACTTGTGAATGAGTTAGCTTCCACTGAGAGTGTTTGAAAAGAAATCGTTCCTTAACAAAAAGGTGGAGAAAAGAAAGTGGAAGGATGGCTTTCTCTTATCAGAGAAGATATAGCAATGGGAGCAACTGTACAGCATTAGGATTACTGTATTCTAGAAGTTCTCTGTTTCACTTTTCTATTTTCAGACACACACACACACACACACACACACACTCACAAACACACATTATGGTATAGAAAATTCTTAGATTAGTAGAAACACCCTTGTTCCTTTCCTATAGTATAAATCACTTCCTTGGATTTATATTTCTTTAGGTTTTTCTAGGATACCCAGCTAGCTTACTTGAATTTTGATACTTATAATTTCGAAAGTTTAATAGGCTAATAATTCTTTACATTATATTTGAATTTTAATAATCATCAGTGTTGGTCCCAATAATATAATAAATGTAAACTTTCTGGAAGTCTACAAACAAAAATATTGAACGTAGAAATTTTTTCCTGGCCTCTCTTGATTCACATCGTAGGCAGCAGTCTTTTGTACATACATATAAAATTGACCTGGGACAGAAGGAACATAAACAAAATTAAGTGGTTATTCAAGAAGGCACTTTTTTTCAACCCTCATAGCTTCTAAAGGTTAGTATTTAAAAAGTGTCCACTAATTTTCTCTGGTTATTTCACTAAGCCAGGTCTACATTTTAACATAGCATAATCATAAATTCAATGTGATGCTTAGTTCTCTTATTAAGGTGAGCAGTGAATAGTGAATTTTCCGAAGCAGACAGAAAATTGTGTTTTAAGCTCAAATAACATGCTGCTGTATTCAGTCAATCCCCAAAACTCCAGATGAGACTGAAGTGAGTAATGGGATGGGAAGCAGGGTAGAGCTTCCTTCCACAGTGATGACCTCCTGAGCATGGAGGAAAATTGAACTGACTCATGTTTGGAACCAGATGATGAACACCTGAGACAAAATCCTCTGGGTGGTGTTTATTTTCCACCCTTTATGCTGATCTTAAAAATGTTCCAGTTCATATTCTCCATGGGATGTTCACAGGTGCTGAAATTACTGCAATCAGCAGTCTATATTATTCTTGGGGACTAAAGCTCAACAAACTATAGAGAATATTGGCCAGTCATTAATATTAGTATGTTAATGCAATCAGAATGACTCTAGAGGAAATCTGAAAGAGAAAATAAAATGATTGTATTTTACATGACCTTTCCTCTAAATAAGCATAAGGAAATACTTGTGAGAATGTCTGTGAATAATTCCTAAGAGCTATATTAGTTCACAATTACAGAGAGAAAATTTTTATCCTTTTTCTGAATTATTCAAGGTTTTAAAAGCTTTATGTATTCCTTTATATATGTGTATATGTATGTATGTATGTGTAGGGATAAGTTACTCAAGTGTTTGTAAGACACAGGCTAAAATTTTGACCTGAATTTTCTAGAAAAGCACCTTATAATTTAGTTATCTAGGTAATCAAGTTTTCAAATTAGTTTTTATTCTAATGAGTATGCATACATTATATCCATCTCTGTAACTATGTATGTACGTATGAATATATATCATCTATCTAGACACATAAAGAACATCATGAAATTCTAGTTTCTGATAGCTTTTGTTAAGTTTTTCATGTTTAACTTTCTTTTATTTAAAATGTTTCTATCTTTCAAACATGAAAAAGTGCCTTAGAGCTCTTTAGGAGCTTTTTAAAAAATCTGATTTTATAATTTTAACAATTCTTTAGAACTAATTTTTAAATATATTCTACAGTGACATCTATAATATTTTAATCAAACACTTTATATTAGAAATTTTTATCATTTTTTAGATTCTTCAGAATTATAAACTTAGCAATTATAGATATACTTTTAAATAAATTTGTGGACAGTTTTTCAATTGTTTTCCTAGAAAATGTACCGCAAAGTGTTTATCATATTATACTAAATTGTCCTCTCAAACTGTAACTTCTTTTTGTACACCCAGCAGCACCATGCAATATTGCTAATTTCTTTACAGAAATTAGAAATTATAAAAAACATACATACACATGCAAAGAAACAAATATTGCTACACTATTGATATTTTATCTTTCAGTAAAATTGCTCTTTTAATTTTCATAGCTATCGATACTAGTGATATAAACTATTTCCTTATTGTTAATCATCATAAAATTATTTTTATTTCCATTTTAAATGTATGTGAAGTACTTAAATATGTTCATTATCTACTCTCTGATTTCCAGACATTCATTCCTAACTCACTGTCTTTTAGTTTTGGGAAAAAAATTCTAAATAATATTTCTCCTTTAATTAAATGAATATATTGTCTTTTCTCCTTCATTCTTTACTTTTAGAATGTTTATTTCCACTAGAAGTCACATTTATATTAAATAAGTCACTAGTAAGTCCATTTATGTGTTTTCAAAATACTGATATGTACAGTGATCACCATTGCTGCTAGCGTAATCCCCTTTACTGCATAAATTAAGATATTTAGAGAAATATCAGATACTTATCACGAAGAAGAGCACACCACAACTGAGGAAGCCAGCTGGCGGGGAAGGTTAATAAAATTCTTATGACAAATGTTATCACATAAAAAAGAACCTATCAATGTTATTTAGACGTGGCAATAGAATTCAAGATCTGAAAAGTTTGGTGGTTCTAACTTATAGTGTGAAAGCAACCACATTCATCTATCTTTTCTCATCTTAGCTTGGCAAAAGTATGTACCTAGCTTAAAAAAATTATATGAGGATTAATAAACTGAAAGACTCAGACCCGTAGTATAAAGTAGGGTTAGAACCAGCAATTAAACTACTTGGTATGGTAAGCCAGAATAAAGATCGTTCTTGTTCCAATATTAAAAGAGAGAACTAAAATAACAGGTAAGTTATCTAGGCAACAACGGAGTCTGAGTTGTCTTTGATAGGCTTGTTGATAATTCTGGCTAACACATAAGAGTTCAGTATTATTTTTTGGTGTCAATATCAGAGAAGGTAGCATCAAAATTATAGTTTTACTTGCTCCCATATCCACTGAATATTTATTGGAATATGTAAGAGATATTATAAAGTTATTCCTAGAAATGGTTTGAGAAATAGATTCTTTAAGAAACTTTGGTTTGTGAATTGAGCCCCCTAGTAAATACTTAGCAGATAAAATCAATGTCATTCAGGTAATATATATTTAAATGATAAATTTATCCTGATTATTGAAACTTGTAGTTTAAGGTAGGATTAGAACAGTGAAAAGTTGTGTAATAAAAGTAATAAAGAATTTCTGAGGGCATAAATATGTGTAAGTGGTCTAAAGTGCTAAGGAGAAGAGAACTAAACTTCATCAATTGAATCAAACAGTTTATAAACCAGACCAAGTACAGACAGTTCCTAACTTACGATAGTCCAACCTACATTGATTTTCACTTCACGATGGTGCTCATACAACTATCCTGTTTCTAATTTTTAGTACATTATTCAGTAAATTCCATAAGATATCCAACACTGTTATAAAATAATTCTTGTGTGAGATGATTATATACAACTGTATGCTAATGAAAATGTTCTCAGAATGTTCAAGGTAGGAAAGGCTAAGCTATGTTGCCTCAGTAGGACAAGCATAGCAAATGCATTTTTGACTATGGTAGCTACAATTTACAATGAGCTTATTAGAATGGAACCCCACTGTAAATCAATGAGCATTTGTATATTGTTCTGGTAGACTGGGTGCATCAGTGATGGGTAAAACACTTGGAATATACATGCAATTGTCTCTTATATAACACAAAAGGAGAAAAGAAAAATGTTAAGGCTGAATATATGTGATAGCAAGTTGGTGAAAACGAATCAAATGCAGTGTTATCCATAAATGAATACAATTCTAGGCATGTGATACTTAATAACAGAGCATAGTAAAACTAAGATACACCCTAAGAAATTCTCTGTATTCCAAATATAGTATTCCTCACCTCTACTTTGGAATAATTATTCAGTTTCTCCTTGTTTTTCAGGATCACTTACCTCAACCAGCACAGTAACTTCCTTCTTCGCCTGGTGATTCAGAGACATGGGGGACCCTGAGTAGACTGGCAGTAGTCTTAACTTTCAGCTCAATAAAATTGCTGTTGGGTCTCCTCATGGAAGCATTCTTTATTTTGGAACTAAGATCTCTAGGTCAGTAGAGCATGAAGGAGCAGAAACAGAAAGCAAACAGTTTTCTAGTAAGCCACCAGGGGTAAGAATGAGTGGTGCCAGTTCCCTTTGCACACTTTGATTCTTGAACCCATGAATCCTGGCTACAGGAGAAACAACACCGTATATTGCATACTAATTCTGAGCATATACAACCTTCTGGAGAATCTTGCCCTCACCCCGCAAGGTATCACCACCTGGTTGGCATTGTAACTAAATATTCAAAAGACCAAGCCATTTATGCTTATGCTTATCCTGCTTTATGCCTCTTAAAAACAAAACAAGATCCAAGATGGCCGCATAGGAGCAGCTCAGGATTGCAGCTCCCAGTGAGGGTGCAGAGGGTGAGTGGACGCCGCATTTCCAGACGGATTTTTATTACCCCCAGACCAGGAGATCCCCAGGCGGAGCAGCCCCATGGGTCGCCAGTGCGGCTGTTTGGGCCGGCGCGGCTGCTTTGCCGGCACCCCGGCGCGGCGGTTCTCCGCACAAAATCCACTGGTCTGTTGCCCTTTTAACTGGCGAGTGGAGCTACGGGAAGGCGGATTAAAAAGGGGACTGAATCAGGGAGCCAGCCCAGGAGATTCCCGGGCAAAAAAGCGCTACGAATCTCAGCGCCGCTGTTTCAGCCTGCGCAGTGTGTCCCCGCAGGGGAAATCACACAGATCCCGGCGCCTTTTCAACAGGCGACTGGAACACCTGGGAG